>CM039516.1:30875624-31134429 GCA_022432975.1 Begonia masoniana | reverse complement strand
AAAAAAAAAAACATGGTTTGTGAGTTCAAGACAAATGTTAAAGAAAACTCATCAATATTGAATAAATATTGTCGAAGAAAACCTCGTAGGTGGAAAAGATGGTGGGCTCGAGATTCTTAATGTCGAAAGTTGGAATGACAACATTAGTGAGTGTCTGATGCAATCTTGTGTTTCCAAGCTCCTCCTTAACGAGTTCATGCAAATACTTTCCATCGTATTTAGGCCCAGCGAGAGCTTTTACAATCTTTGTGAGATAGGGAAAAAATGGATTTCTGTTTATAAGAAGACAAAAAGCGCATCTTACTTAGCATAACAAAAAGAAATATAAAACAAATCAAATTTTATGAGCTATTTTGACCAAAACAAAAACCTGGATTGAGGGAAGATTTTTGGACAGTTTTGGAGGTAGAATTGATTGATATCTTTAGCCGCAAACAATGGTCGACTATGCTGGTTAGGGGCAGTGAGCATTGCCGTGACGAGCCCACCTGTGCTTGTCCCTGCTATCACATCAAAGTAGTCTGCAAGTCTTGCGTCTTCGCCGTCAAGTTTCTGCAAAATCATGTAATCTTGGAACTATCAAAGAAAAAACTCAAAAAACTCAAATAAGTATTTGAATAACTAAAAAAAAAGTTAATTTAACCTGAAGTTGTGCTTCTAGGAAAGCAAGTATAGTTCCAGGAATAATCCCTCTTATTCCTCCTCCATCGATGCTCAGGACTGTTATAACGTTTCCATAGGTGGGAGGCTGAATTGGCATGTTTCTTGTTCCTTCCATATCTTTGTTGCTTAGAGTTTTGAAAGGCAGCTTGTTTACTTGGAGAAAGAGAGATATATGGTTATGAGGTTCTTTGAAAAAGAATGAAGATGAAAAGAGGAGCAAAGAATTGAGTATGTTGCTTGAAGCCGTGATGTTCCATGGAAGAGGGAATAAGGGGGTATTTATAGATTTCCTTTCTCCATTTGTTAATTACAACTTTTGACCTGATCAATCTTTTGGATAAAGTTCATTTCTTCACACCAGTATATTCATCAGTCAAAAAACAACAATTCAATCAAATCCTGTCTTACTCTTACGCATTCAACAACCTTTTTGTTTGGCATACGAAAGCCAATGTTACAGATAAGGATTACAGGAACACTCCAGGAGATTTCTAGGACAGAAAATCAATCGGAAAATCAAAGCAAAGAACCAATTAATGCACGGTCAATCCAATTAAATAAAACTTTGTAATTAGAACACACGAACGTCGTTGGATAAATGGATGTGGTTAAGTATTTGACTATCAAACACATGGATGTTCCAAACTGACGAGGATGCTATGAACAGTTACAAGGTTTACGGATCAAACATGTTCACCTGTAATTTATGTGCCGCGACTAATCCTTGCTGAAAACTTTATTTAGTTCTCCATAAAATAATCAATCATCTTCCTTTAATCAGACAGACTTTCAGCCCAAAAACAAGTTAAATAAAACGTTGGCTTTAGGAGTCAATAAGAACGTTTTAGGTTTAATATTATATTTATGAACTTGGATATTTTAATTTTGCTGAAAAAAGATGGGGATTTAATTAACGCATGCTTTAGTTATGACTCAATTAAAATATATAGCCTATTCTGTTGAGCTGGGTCGACCATTTTTTTAAACCAATAAGTTTGCCACAACAGACAATCTTAAAAAATTTGTATGTTAGGTCGTAAATTGTTTAGTATATCCTACGTCCAACTAGGGTTTACCAAGTTCTTCAGTTACTGTAGTTTGTTTGAAAAAATATATTACAAACATTATCAAGTCATGCGGACTTTTCACACTTTTTCAAGGCTGGTGGAGATGACGTTTATTTTAAATAAACTCTCCATAACATTACTTAGAATCTATATCTATATTTGTATGTAAATAAGGATAAAATTTAAAAAATGATCATTAAAATAAGTTACAACTATTATCGTAAGTTTGAAATATTTAAATAATATAAAATCATTAATACAACTCATTTAAGTGAAAACCTAGAATCAAATCTTTACTATAATATTTAATGACAAATGAATAGATGTATTCTGTATAATATGATAATATAAAATTGAATCATATAAAATTAATATGTTCTAATAATTTCTATTAATTTTATCATAATTATGGTCGTATAAATATGATCTTAATTCATTGTATTTAACAGAATTCAATTTCAGTTAAGTTTTTTTTATTTACTCAATAATGTTTTGTTTAACTTGCAATTCAATAACTTTGTTTGTTGGAAATAAATTACACATGTAAAATCCCAATTTTCACCGAATAATACAATACCAAGCGTTTTGAGTCAAGTCCCACATGGGTTTTCTCTTAGCTTCAATCCCAAAATGTGTTGTAGTGGTTAGAGATGGAATGCTATGTATAAAGAGTTCCTCAATAGCACAAGTGTTCAATATGTGATTGTGGTTACTGATAGAATGAAAGAGGTAGAACTCATTTCAAAAGTTAGGTCAAG
Organism: Begonia masoniana; assembly: GCA_022432975.1. NCBI lineage: Eukaryota > Viridiplantae > Streptophyta > Magnoliopsida > Cucurbitales > Begoniaceae > Begonia > Begonia masoniana. Next base: position 31,131,941 of record CM039516.1, on the reverse strand, counting down.
GATTGAGGGAATCCCCTCATATTATATATTAGACTTTTCACTTCCTCTCTGTCGATGTGGGACTCCTTACATCAATCCACACGTCTAGCGTGATAGGTTTTTCCTTCATGTTAAGTTGTGTTCGGTCCTCAAATCGTACAGAGTTTTAGCTATTCTCTCAATCCTTGAGTTAGCTTTATGTGAGAACTGAACACGACCTAACACGCTAGACATGCAGGCGGATGTAAGGAGTCTCACATCGATAGAGAGGAAGTGAAAGGTACAGTATATAAAATGAAGGGATTCTCTCAATCTTTGAGCTAGCTTTTGGAATGAGTTCTATCCCTCTCATTCTATTAGTTACATTGCTTGGTTTTGGGTTTCAACAAGCTCTCACGAGGATGGGTTGTGTCAGTCCACCGATGACCAAAAATTATGTTGATTGTTAGAGCTCAGCTCAAATTAGTGGTAGTGCACAATCTCAAATCACTTGGGAGAATGAAAATTGAGTGGTTTATAAGTAGAATTTTCTTTCTTACTTAATACAACTCGTTTTGGGCTAACTCCAAAAAATAAATTTGTGGTGGCTCTAGCGCAGAACAAACAATATTGTACTTGGTGTACCGGGAGAATCCACATGGATCACCACAAAACAAGTAAGTGGGAATGATAATAATGATTCAAATAAATTCATTTCTATGAATTTCTTGCGAATTAGTTCAAGATATAAATAATCAATTCACAATATTATAAATATTATGAATTAATTATTCATTTCATTGTCAACGATAAATATATAATATGTGTTGCAAATAGATATTAAACATATCTCTGTTATGAATGTAGTATCAACATTCGTGAAGTCTGCCAATGAAAGGAAGAAGGTAAGTTATGATTTTTTTTTAATTTATTGGTTAAAATGCATTTAGTAAGATATAGATTTGAGGAATATTCTCTCCCCATTCACACCATTATGGGGAATTTTCTCTCCCCAAGCTTAATGAAGGCAAATATCATCGGGGTAATTCTCTTCTGGTCTCTGACTGGTTGGTCTCGGCCCTGTTTCGGGAAATCTTTGACATAGTGGCCAATCTCTCCACATCGAAAGCACTCATCTGTACCCAATCTGCAATTGCCCTAGTGCTCCTTCTGGCACTTCGGACAGACGGGTTTCTGAGCAGATTCCTGAACTTGTTTCCTCTTTCCTTGATCGTCATTTCCGTCATAGGGCCTCTTTACCCCTCGGGGTTGTAATTGTTGTTGTCCTCTTAGTTGCCAACCTTTGTTCCGAGGTTGAAGCTGAATCTCTTGAAAGAATCCTCTGGTAGGCTTTCTCGGTTTAACACACGTCAGTTCTGTAGCTTCGAACTCCAGAGTTCTGGGCACAATATCTGCATAGGGTACATTGAAAACTCCGGATATAATAACACTTTTTTGAATCTCCGGCTTCAACCCTTGCATGAATTGGTGCACCTTGTCCTCATTCTCGCTCACCAAGCGTGGTGCAAATTGAGATAAGGCTTCAAATTTTTGAATATACTCAGCCACTGAACAAGTCTGCTATAGTTGCGTGAACTCCATCAATTTAGTCGCCCGCACTATACAGCTGAAATACTTATCGTAAAACACGGTTTTGAACTGTTCCCAAGTCATTACTGTGACATCTATAGTTGCTTTGATGGAGTCCCACCAAAATCGAGCCTCCAGTGCGAAATGAAAGGTAGCACATGCGACTTTTTCCCATTCTCAATCTTTGTATATGCAAACATGTCCTCCATAGTCCGAACCCACTCATCAACAACAGAGGGATCCGAAGACTGACCGTTAAACATAGAAGGTCGCAGCTTCTAAAATCTCTCCATACCATGATTATTTGGAACGACAAACTCTTGGGTTCTGAGACCCTCTCGGTTTATTAGTCTCTCAATCTGCTGAGCTTGCATATCCATATGCTGAGCCTGATAATTGAGCAAATCCGTTAGCCTATCCATGGCTTCAACCCTAATATCTCTACCTTGGACCATTTTGTTAACCCTATAAAAGTTAAAGACAAATAATCTTAAGAAATCAAAATAAAAAAAAAGGGAAATTACCGGTTTTAACCTCGAACTAACCGGTTTTTTTGATTTAAACCTTGAAGTATGAAAAATTAACAAAACAAACCTTGGCGGACGTCCTATTGACCGTCCTCTGTTAATTTTGCCGGAGAACGGACTGTCTCTTCAAACAAGAGACAGTCTGTTCCCGAGAATGGACTATCTCTTCAAACAAGAGACAGTCCGTTCTCGAATTTTGCCTAGAACGGACTGTCTCTGCAATCAAGAGACAGTCCGTTCTCGGGAACGGACTGACTTGTGTTTGCAGAGACAGTCCGTTCTCTTATTTTTGCCTATGAATGGACTGTCTCTCGTAATAGAGACAGTCCGTTCTTTAAATTAGGGCAAGAAAGGACGGACTCTCTTAAGAAGAGTCCGTCCGTTCTCACGATTATATCAGAAAAACAGAGAGCTTTTCTTGCGCAGTTCGCACGAAGAAATCCTCTCGGGATCCATTTTCTCTCCAACGTTCACGGCGATCTTTCTGCACAAATTCGTGCGAAACTTACTCCAGGTATGATTTTATCATTTTGAAATGATTTCGTTCGATTTTTAGGTTACAAATCGTGATATTCCCAATTTTTGTATGAGAGGACGGTGGAAGGTGTGTCCGTTCTCTCTCTGTTTACACAGAGAGGACGGTCACGACCGTGGAAGGTCTGTCCGTTCTCTCTTTGTTTACACAGAGAGGACGGTCACGACCGTGGAAGGCGTGTCTGTTCTATCTCTGTAAACAGAGAGAGGACGGTCACGACCGTGGAAGGTGTGTCCGTTCTCTCTCTGTTTACAGAGAGAGGACGGTCACGACCGTGGAAGGTGTGTCCGTTCTCTCTCTGTTTACAGAGAGAAGACGGTCACGACAGTGGAAGGTGTGTCCGATCTCAAATTTACTAATCTAAAATTTGTTTTTTGAATTTTGCAGATTATTCAAATCTCCGTATATTACAATGGCGGAGAGACTAATTATTAGGCGAAAGGGTGGACCTCCAGAACGTCGGACAACTTCAACATCTTCACAGGCCGGACCGTCAGATAGGCCAGTGAGGCCGCCACCGTCGAACCGGCCACAGTTTTATACTAATGAATATCGCACCCTGGCTTGTGAAGAGCAATTCAATCTAGATTTGCTACACCGATTAGTTACGCTTTCGAAGTACGTTGATTTTGCAGGTTGGGAGTCTTTGGGCATACAGGAGATGTTCAACAGAATTGGCCTGCATGGAGTGTATAATTTGCGGGGTGATAGCTGTGATCGGATTGTTCGCTTATTCTATGTGAACATGAGCTTTTTCGGCAGAACGGGAACTATAAAGACATACATATTGGGTACGAAGATTTTGATTACTCCTGAGACGGTCAATCAGTTGATCGGTTTTCTCGGGGAAGGGGCGGAAAGATACTACCAATCAGTCCGGAACTGTCCTTTCATGGGAACAGTCGAGGGAATCGAGTTCTTAAGGCTCATTAACCGAAATAGTGACATTGTGGGGTCCCTTAAGCCGAGACCCAAAGACATGAATGCAAAAGCTCGCGTAGTCCACAACATGGTGTGTCACACCCTTTTGCCTCGACATGGACATAGAGATCTCGTTAACTTCATGGATCTCTACCTGATGGAGAAGCTATACAGTGGCAGGATGTTCGACCCCGATTTTATGATATTATGTCACATGTGTGAGATCGGGCGGACACGAAACAAAAACCTGCCGTATGGTGTGTTGATTATGCAGATTGTGGAGCATTTTCAGATTCAGTTACCGCCTGATGTGCAGATGCGAAAACAACGGGCTAGTGAGGTTTTTGGAAAGATTCATTTGGTTAGGATGGGCCTCGTCGAAACAGACGGGATATGGACGTCCAGGGCAGATGAGGGGGCCTTACAGGATGACACTCATATAGAGCAGCCTACGGACACCACGCTTCCAGAGACTAGTAGGGCGGATGTAGTCTCTATTGCAGAAAGACTCGATCGGGTCGAGTCTAAGCTGACGGAGATGATGAACTACCAAAGAGATATGTTCGCCTACCAGAGAGAAACGAGGCAAATCATCCTTGATTGGATGGGGGGTCATGACGATGGTGGCGAACCGATGGGGGCCGATGACGACGGCGAAGCAATGGAAGGCGATGTGGACGATGCCCAAGCTATAGAGGGCGATGATGAGGGCATCCATTATCAAGTGTCCTTGCACAGTTGTGATCGTTACGGTAGGACTTTATTTGGAAGTTCGCCTCATTTTGCATGACCGAAGCATGCAGATGCCAGTTACAATCTCCTCCTTGACATTTTGCCGTTAGTCTCTTCGTCTCACTTTTAACAAATCTGATATCAAATTCCTTTTGCAAAGCATACCTTTTTACTTCGTCTCTAATGGCCATTAAAGAACCATATTGTCTACCCACAGCAAAATCACCCGAATTTTTTGCTCTTACTCGTATGCTTTGTGCCTCGTCATCATCTGAATTAAATGGTTCACGAAGCTCGTCGTCTAAGGTTTGCGATACTGAATGCACCTGTATTTCTCCTTCACCCTCTAAGTGATCAAATGGATGAATAACACCGTATATGGGAGCGCGATCCTCCATATACCACTCTATGTTCGCAGGCTCATTTGTATCAGCCATTTACGACGAATAACTGCAAATTTTATTAAATGCTCGAAAAATCAGCACAAATCGTAAATTTTAACCAATCAATTCAAAAACAAAATGAATCAATTCAAAATTGACACATAACCTGCAATAATTTTGGCCGAATCGGCAGAGAACAGAGAACAGAGCACAAGATTGGATTACAATTCTGAAGATCGGACGCACTGTCCGACGATGGTGGTGACCGTCCTCTCTGTGAAATTGGGATATATCTCAAATTTTTTACCTAAAAATTGAACGAAATAAATTACAAACGATAAATTCATACCCTGGAGTAAATTTCGATCAAATTTATGGAAAAAGATCGCAGCAGGTTGGAGAGAAAATCAATCCCGTCAAATTTATGGGAGCCGGAGGTTGGAGAGAAAATCAATCCGCCTGGGAAAAGATCGCCGTGAACGTTGAAGAGAAAATGACAATGAGAGTTTTCTGTTTTCTGTTTTCTGCGCAAGAAAAGCTCTCTGTTTTTCTGATATAATCGTGAGAACGGACGGACTCTTCTTAAGAGAGTCCGTCCGTTCTTACCCTAATTTAAAGAACGGACTGTCTCTATTACGAGAGACAGTCCGTTCTATGAACGGACTGTCTCTTGATTCAAGAGACAGTCAGTTCATAGGCAAAAAATAAGAGAACGGACTGTCTCTTGTTTGAAGAGACAGTCCGTTCTCTGGCAAAATTAACAGAGGACGATCAATAAGACGTCCACCAAGGTTTGTTTTGTTAATTTTTCATACTTCAAGGTTTGGATCGTGAAAAATTTTACTTCAAGGTTTAAATCAAAAAAACCGGTTAGTTCGAGATTAAAACCGGTAATTTCCCTAAAAAAAACTTATAAACGTACTTACAGTTGAGGAAGCATGTCCGCGTAGTGGCTTGTGCAGTCGAGCAGTCTACAAAACTAATTTTAAAACCCGGGAGCTTTGACACCAACAATTGTGACTACCCAGACTCCGTCAGGGCCGCCACGGCCTAACCGTGACATACATTCATCTTATTCTCGCCCGTTCACGTAAATGTTTTTCATTTCATTTCCTTTTTCATCATCATACATTAAAGAACTGGCTTAGGCATTTAATCCACTTTTATCAACACTTAAGGTCTAACTTAAAACGTATTTAAAACGACTCGTCTAAGATTAGAAATTATCAATTGAGGCTTAGGGCATCAAAACGTGTGAGGTGGCACGCATGGGGAGCGCCCAGCATTCGGCGCGATCACACGGCGCGCGCCTCCCTGCGCGCATCACAGTCCCTTCGTGCGCAACTGCGCGCCTACCCGCCCACCAACCTGCACTTGGCGCGCACGCTGCGCGCTCAGGGCCCAGCGATGGCCGATTGATCGGCGATTTTTCACCAGAACACGCCATATTTTCTGATCGATCGGCATTCCTTCTACCTTTCACCAATTTTCCAGAGCATTTGTCGATCGATTGGCCATGGTGTGCCAATCGATCGGCTGAGCAAGGCAGCGCGCCCCCGCACGCTTTGCTCGCCCTGCCAGTGCGCCCTGCGCGCGCTAGCTGCGCGCCCAGCGCACCAAATCCATCTTTTTTCCTTCCTTTGCCATTTTCTTCAATTTTTTTCACCTAATACACCATCAAATATAATCTCCACAATTCATATTTCTATCTCCACCTAACATGCCACATCCATTAAGTTGAAACTCTCATCCTAAAATCATCAATTCTGACTCCAATCATAAAAATCTATTTCATCGACTTAAAAATACGCAACGGATACTTATGAAATATATAGGGGTAAACTCATCCAGAGAATCATCAAAACAATAATATTTTCAAACTAGTTACTAAACATCCTAGAATAAACCATCTATACACTTATCCACATCATTTTCTACCTAACATACCCAAAATACCTATACATTGGTTCCCACGGGTCAAAAATTGCCTCGACTGCTCAGCGCACTTCCACGGGCACCCTTCTTCAACCTGTTCGTTCATCAGGTAGAGGAACGTCTTTCTCATCTTCCTCAAGCTCACATACACTATAGAGACATCTATGAGCTAAAGGCTCAGTAAACTTCGTAAATGAAAATGCATGCTGTGCATATGCAGTTCATAAATTATGCAGTTGTTTTATTCATTACTGTACATAACGGGATGTCACCGGGTGTTTACTCTCACCAAATGGAGAGGACACGTCTCGTGGTTAGACAACCTTTTCCATCTACTGGGGGGAAAACATGCTTCACCTATAGAACAGTCATGTCTGAACCCCACCCATGCTTCACCTATAGAACAGTCATGTCTGAACCCCACCATGACGTGACCAGGATTACGTATATTCATTTCTTTTCATTAGTTCATTTTTTTTTTCATAAAACATGTGTAGAAACTCGTTTTTATGCTATTTTGAAAGGGCGTGATACATGTAGAGTTCATAATGCATAACCTATAATTGACATAGGAAACAATCAATAATACTTAGAAAAGCACTCTATAGCATAAACAACCTAGCTACCCATCCACTTACTCTAAAACTACATAAAACACTAATGTCTTCAATAACGTCAAATTCTCATGGTGTAGGTAAAATCGGCCAAACAATACACAAAGACTTACCTCGGGTCCGTCGCAATTAAGCCTCGGGATTCCTCGACTTTGCTTTGTTCACCTAGAACAATTTCACAACATTAAAACCGATCCTAAGCAATCAAATTCTAAAACTAAACGAAACTCCTAGTTAAGGCAAATTTCCTAATACTTCATTCGGGCATTTCATCGAGGGATTCGCGCTCACGTTTTTCTAAACCTCTATTAATGGTGTTCTTACACATTTCCGACCACCAAAATCCATACACAACCATTAATTCCACCTAACTATCTCCAATAATCACAAATACACCATTATCATTCACCAATACGATAAAACTAACGATTTCTAACATAACCCATAAATTTAACAAAACCCTAACCATTTTAAACCCTCAAAAGCCGAAACTAACCCTCCAAAACCATATTATCTTACCTAGAACGTTGATTGCGGAAGAAAACGTAAGAAGAAACCATTGATCGGAGGAGGAGAATCGCCGATTGAAGACCGTCGTGGGAGGAACATAAAGATCGTCTAAGAGAGGAAACAAAAACTCCTCTCTGCAGAATGGAATACGTGGGAGGGGAGAGGGTTGTGTAATTTTTATAAAAATTTAACTTATCAAATTACAATTTTGCCCCTCCACTTGATTTTCTATTTATTTCGTTATTTAATCTATCGATTTGGTTTCTCCAAATTTCCTTATTCCTCCAAATATTTCAATTTATTTTTATGGTTCTAATAAAACTTCAAGTTCACAAAATGAGCTTAATTCACTATATGTACAAAAATACCCTTATATAGCAGAAAATCCAAAAACCCGTAAAACCGGGTGTTACACCTCTTCTTCTTCCACTTCTTTATACCCACGTAGAAGTGCATCAAAATGCCTCAACTTATTTTTAAATTTTCAAGTGTTGACTTTTTCAACTCAATATGTCACGACCCTAATACTGTACCCATTTTTCCCGTAATATTTTTTTTATTTTTTTTTATCTCTATACTTTAAATAAACTCTAAGCGGAACCTAAACCGAAATCGAAATCAGAATCGAAATCGGAATTGAAATCTAACCTTTAAACCTTTTAAAACAAATATAAAACTAATTAAATAAAAACTTAAAACATTTAATAAAACAATTTAAAATTAAATCAGAATCGGGAGGGCAGAATCGGCTTTCTACCCGAGGAGGGAGAGTAGCGATCGATTGTTGCATCAGCGATCGATTGCAGCGCTCGATCGCTGCATATTGCAGCGATCGCAGCGACCGATCGCTGCACATTGCAGCGATCGCTCGCTGACCGCGCTCATTTCTCCTTCTTTCTCTCATCTTTCTATTTTGTTTTTTTTACAAGTGCTCTCTGGAATCCGAAATTCCAGAGAGCAAAACATCATCTTCCCCTAAAATACCTGTAAACCACACACTTCACATTAACATCAAACTCCGATATTCATACATCCTCTCAAATAACAACCCAAAACCGACTCAAAATACTTGAAACGCGTAGCCAAATTTCCTAAAACAAACTGCGTGGATACATTTAAAACTATACTTTTCCTCCTGATTTAAAACGTCCAAGCAGTTTATAAAAATAGGTTTTCAAAACGTTTAAAACCTCAAAACGTAAACATATCAACTACCAGAACCAAGCATCCTAAAATGTCTATACAATCATCAATCCAAAATATCTCAAAAACCCCAAAATCTATACATACATCCCCACGGGTCAGGTAAGCGTCGACTGCGCCAGCACACCACCGCAACCATTCTTTGTCAACTGGACTCATGTCTCAGGAGGAGGAATCTCGTCCTCACCTGTTTCCTCGTAATCACCTACACCATACGAATACACTATGAGATAAAAATCTCAGTAAGCTCTACGTAAATGCAATGCGTGCTGTGCATATGAATCTGTAAATCGTGCCTCATTTTCTTTACTTTACTTTACTGTGGGTGTCACCGAGACCCTAACCCTCTAACCGAAGAGAGCTCATCCAGCGGGCGGACTACTCTTTCCAGCTAAATGAGGGGGGTACACGCTTACAACACGTACAGCCGTGCCTGAGCCCCATCTCGCGTGACCGATAAACGATATGTCTTCCGGCCGATATGCCTTTCGGCCAATATGCCTTTCGGCCATTTTTTTTATCCTTTACATTATCTTTAAAACCCCGTGCGGAAATTCATTTTTCATGCTTTTCTTTAAAACAAGTGATGCGTGAACAGTTCAATATCTCAAAGTAAACAAACAATAATGTGTACCATCAAGACCGTAAAGCGTAAACTATAAACTACTATATCTAGCTACCCAAACCAAGCAGAATTAAATAAACGCATCTCCAAAACTCCTCGAGACGACATTCGACGTACGGTGTAGGCCAATCGGTCAGAGAAGATCACGAGAACTTACCTCGTGTCCAAAGCAGCTCAAGCTCCGTCCACGAGCGTTGTTTGTCTGAAGCAAAACATAATATCGACGTTAAAACGAGTTTAAACTATCGATCGTCCAAATTTACAAAACATTAACTAAGGAAACTTTCTAAAGTTCTAATCCAATTCATTGAGCTATTTATTCGAGCAATTTTACGCTCGGCACCTCAAGCGAGTTTTCCCTAAAATCTCGAAATTTCTCAAATTCAAACATTTTTTCCCAAATAAATTAGATTCGTCCAATAACATCCAATACGTTCAATATATACTTAATCACAGTAAACCTATTAATTACGGACCTTAAATCGCGTTTTTAATCGAAACCCTAAACGAACCCTAAACGTATAACTCTACGAAACTCGAAATTTAACGCTCTGAAACTATAGAATCATACCTAGAGCGTCGATTGGAGGAGAAAACGTGAAGAAAACGGAACGATCGGAGGTCAGAACGGAGTCGGATTGGAGAAATCGCCGGCGGTCGAGGGAGAGAAATGCTCTCTGTTCTCGTGAGCTCCAGGGAAGAAGAAGAAAGAAATGAGGAGAAAAGAATTTTTGTGTTATTTTATAAAATTTGATTTGGCAAATTACTAAAATGTCATTCCATAGTTTTTATATATGTTTCGTCATTCGTATCGTTAATCGGCCAAAGATTCGGATTTTCGAAAACTCCATATTTTGCAGATATCTCTTATTCATTACCAGAGCTTTATTAAAACTGTCTGTTTCCAATTTGAACTTCATTTACTATTTTTACTAAAACGCCCTTTACATTACGATAGAGGTAATTACTCGGGATATAGCGTTATTATTCCGAAAATTCCCTAAATTTCCTTAAAATTCCAATTAATTGTTAGCATTGTAATAAAGTTTTCTTTTCGTAAAACGGACCTGATTTGACATATTTACCAAAAATGCCATAATAGAATATAATATTAATATCCCGTAAAGCCGGGTATTACATTCTACCCAACTTATTTAAAATTTTGTCTTCAAAATTTAACTATACAAACAACTCAGGATATCTAGCCATCATATCCTGCTGTCGTTCCCACGTAGCTTCTTCCACCTCGTGGTTCCGCCACAATACTTTAACTAGCGGGATCTCCTTGTTGCGTAAGACTTTGATAGAAGACTCCAAAATACGTACCGGCCTCTCCTCATATGTCAAGGTAGGCTGTACCTCGATCTCTCTAGCCTCCACAATATGCGACGGATCGCGCAAGCACTTCCGAAGCATAGATACATGAAATACGCCGTGGATGCCCTCCATAGAAGCCGGAAGCTGCAGTCTATACGCTAACTTCCCGATCCTCTTCAGAATAGGAAAGGGCCCCACATAACGAGGGTTTAACTTACCCCTCCTTCCAAATCTCGCAACGCCTTTGAACGGAGAAACTTTAAGATACACCTTATCACCTTCTTCGAAATCTAGTTCTCTCCGCCTCGTGTCAGCATAGCTCTTCTGTCTGCTCTGAGCTACCTCTATGCGCTGTCTGATAATGGCAATCTTCTCAGTCGTTTGCTGTAGAATCTCAGGACCAACGATGCTGGCCTCGCCAACCTCGTCCCAATATAACGGAGATCTACATTTTCGACCATACAGCGCCTCGTACGGAGCCATGCCAATTGTAGCCTGTAAGCTGTTATTATAGGAGAACTCGATCAATGCAAATACTTGCTCCACGATCTCTAAAACTCCAGCACACACGCTCTGAGCATATCCTCCAAAATCTGATTCGTCCTCTCTGTCTGACCATCAGTCTGAGGATGAAATGCTGTGCTAAAATTAAGCTGAGTCCCCATAGCTTTATGCAGGCTCTTCCAGAACTTTGAAGTAAATCTCGGATCTCGATCCGAGACAATAGAGACTGGCACACCGTGAAGCCTAACAATCTCCTACACATAAAGCTCGGCGAGCTGCTCCATAGAAGACGTCATCTTCACAGATAAGAAGTGAGCCGACTTCGTCAATCGGTCCACGATAACCCATATGCCGTCATGGCCCTTCGTCGTCCTCGGGAGCCCCACAATGAAATCCATGGAGATCTGCTCCCACTTCCACTCCGGAATCGGCAGTGGCAATAATGTTCCGGTCGGTCTCTGGTGCTCTGCCTTTACCTGTTGACCCACTAAACAGGTCTCAACGTACTTGGCAACCTCCCTCTTTATGTTCGGCTACCAGAAGTATTGCTTCAAATCCCGGTACATCTTAGTACTTCCCGGGTGCACAGAATATGCCGAAGAATGTGCCTCGGCCAATATCTCCTTCTTCAGATCCTCGTCGCTAGGCACGTACCATCTATGCCTGAACTTCAGAATACCGTCATCTGATAAATGGAAATCTGATGAGTCTCCCAATGTCATGCTGGATCGAAGCTCCTCACACTTCGTATCATTCTGCTGAGCTTCGCATATCCTATCCAGAATAGTCGGCATGATAGAAATGTTGGTGAGCATACTGGACAACTCTGCCACCATCTCTACATCGAACCTCTCAATCTCAAACCGCAGCGTGACTGACATCGCTGCTAGTGAAGGCTGTCTCGCAGAAGGCACTCTACTCAAGGCATTAGCAACCTTGTTCGCCTTTCTTTGGTGGTACTTGATATCGAAATCGTAATCTTTGACAAACTCAAGCCACCTTCTCTGACGCATATTCAGCTCCTTCTGCGTAAATAAATACTTCAAGCTCTTGTGGTCGGAAAATATCTCGCACTGCTGCCCATACAAATAATGTCTCCATATCTTCAGTGCGAAGACCACAGCTGCCAACTCAAGGTCGTGCGTAGGGTAATTCTACTCGTACGGCTTCAACTGCCGTGAAGCATAAGCAATAACTCTCCCCTCTTGCATCAATACACAACCGAGTCCCACTCCAGATGCGTCACAATAAATACTGAACTTGTCACCTTCAACAGGTAACGCTAATACTGGAGCGGTGGTCAATCTCTCTTTAACTCCACAAAACTACTATCACAAGCAGACGACCATACAAATCTCTCGTTCTTCCGAGTCAATCGAGAGAGAGGAACTGCGATCTTTGAAAATCTCTCTATGAACTTCCGATAATAACCAGCTAATCCAAGAAATCCACGCACCTCACGTACGTTCTTCGGCTGTGGCCAATCTCTAACTACCTGAATCTTGCTCGGATCAACAGAAACTCCGTTCTGCGATATAATATGGCCAAGAAAACTGACCCGATCCAACCAAAACTCGCACTTAGAGAACTTCGAATATAGCTGGCGTTGACTCAGAACTCGCAATACAATCCTCAAATGCTCCTCGTGCTCTTCCTTCGTCTTAGAGTAGATCAGAATATCGTCGATGAAAACCACCACGAACTTGTCTACATACTCCTTGAAGACACGGTTCATCAAATCCATAAACGCTGCAGGGGCATTAGTAAGTCCAAAAGACATGACAAGGAACTCATAATGCCCATACCTCGTTCGGAAAGCCGTTTTCTGAATATCTTCCCTCCGGACCTTTAGCTGATAATAACCCGAGCGCTGGTCGATCCTGGAAAATACTCGGGCACCCTGTAGCTGATCAAACAGGTCATCAATCCGGGGCAACGGATATTTATTCTTCACCGTCAATTTGTTTAACTCTCTGTAATCAATGCACATCCTGAGGGTCCCGTCTTTCTTCTTGACGAATAGAACAGGCGCACCCCAGGGTGAAACACTGGGTCGAATAAGTCCCTTCTCTAACAACTCATCAAGCTGAGTCCTCAACTCTCTCAACTCAGCTGGTGCCAACCGGTACGGGTTTTTAAACCTTGGCGCGGTATTAGGATAAACATCAATAGTGAATTCAATCTCCCGGTCTGGTGGTAACCCGGGAAGATCATCGAGGAATATATCAGAGAACTATCTGACTATAGGAATGTCGCTCGGCTTCAATCCGCTGAGCAACTGAATATAAAAAACTGAGGCCAAATAAATAGAGCACGCACCTTTAAACTGCTCGTTGACCTTCATGGAATAAGAAATAGGCGAGCTACTCAATCTGCTCATCGCCTGATAAGAAAACTCGGCTTTACCCGGGGGTTGGAAGGTCACAATCCTGGATCGACAATCGATGGTGGCGTAGTGCTGTGATAGCCAATCCATCCATAAGATAAGATCATAGTGCTCGATGTCAATAACAATAAGGCGAGCATAGAAGGTATCGTCTCCAACTGAAACAATATTCCCCTGGACAACCTGACTTGACTGCATACGCTCTCCTGAGGGCAGCATCACACTATACTCGTACTCTGCCAGCTCTGGTACTAACCTCAGTCTAGACATGCAAGCAGTTGATATGAAGGAGTGCGTAGCTCCGGTATCCATCAAAGTAAATACAGTCGTGCTCATAAGCAATATAGTACCTGTGATAACGGAAGGTCGAGTCTCGTCGTCAACATCACCAGGCTCGATAAAAGCGAAGATCCTGGGCATAACTCTCCTCTGATCACTGGCTGGTTGATCTCGACCCCGCTTCGGGCAGTCTTTAGCAAAATGGCCTGGTTCTCCACACCAATAGCACACATTCGTGCCTAACCTGCACTGGCCCCTGTGTTCCTTCTGGCATTTAGGGCAAAGAGGTAACTGAGAAGCCTCTTGTACTTGCTTCCCCTTACCCCGATCATTACCTCCCTCAAGAGGTCTTTTAACACCCCTCTGTTGCTGCTGAGGCTGTGCTCTCGGTTGCCAGCCTCGGTTCAATGACTGAGGGCGTATCTCCTGGAAGAAGCCCTTAGATGGCTCCCTCGGTCTGGCAGAACTCTGGTCAACTGCCTCTATCTCAAGCACTCTGGCCACAATCTCGTCGTAGGATACATTCCGTACCCCAGATATAATGAGACGCATCCAGAACTCCTAGCTAAGTCCCTGTAAAAATCTCCATACCTTATCCTTGTTAACGCTGACCTGACGCAGCGCGAATCGAGAAAGGGCTTCGAACTTCTTCACGTACTCGGCAATAGAACCAACCTGCCGTAACTGCATGAACTCAACCATCTTCACCTCTCGCATGGTATGGCTGAAATACTTATCGTAAAACAATGTCCTGAATCTCTCCCAGCCCATAATAGTCACATCGGTGGTCGTCTTCACAGTGTCCCACCAGAATCGGGCATCTAAAGCTAGGTGGTAGGTCACCAAAGCCACCCTCTCTCCGTCCTCTATCCTAGCATACGCCAGCATGTCCTCCATAGTGCGAATCCACTCCTCGGCTGAAGAGGGATCAGTGGACTGTCCGCTAAATACGGGGGGCTAGAGCTTCTGAAATCTCTCCATCCCCCGATTGCCCGGAATGGCTGCCTCTCGAGCTCTAGTGCCCTCACGATCAATCATAGTACCCAGCTGCTGAGACTGTCTCTCCATCTGCTGAGCCTGACACTCCATGTACTGGGACTGCTGGGCAATAAAATCCTTGAGGGTGTCTATCGTGTCATCTCGGTCGTCTCGGTCATTTCCTTGACGCACCATGTTTATATATCTCCTATAAAAGTTAATAAACAAATACTCTAAGAAACAGAAATCAAATAAAACTATAAACATACTTACAGTTGATGAAGAATGTCCGCGTAGTGGTTGTGCAGTCGAGCAGTCTACAGAACCGATTTTAAAACCCCGGGCTCTGATACCATAAGTTGTCACGACCCTAATACTGTACCCATTTTTCCCGTAATATTTTTTTTTTATCTCTATACTTTAAATAAACTCTAAGCAGAACCTAAACCGAAATCGAAATCGGAATCGAAATCGGAATTGAAATCTAACTTTTAAACCTTTTAAAACAAATATAAAACTAATTAAATAAAAACTTAAAACATTTAATAAAACAATTTAAAATTAAATCAGAATCGGGAGGGCAGAATCGGCTTTCTACCAGAGGAGGGAGAGCAGCGATCGATCGCTGCATCAACGATCGATTGCAGCGCTCGATCGTTGCATCTGCGATCGATTGCAGCGCTCGATCACTGCATATTGCAGCGCTCGATCGCTGCATCAATGATCGATTGCAGCGCTCGGTCGCTGCATATTACAGCGCTCGATCGCTGCATATTGCATCGATTTCTCCTCCTTTCTCTCATCTTTCTATTTTGTTTTTCTTACAAGTGCTCTCTGGAATCCGAAATTCCAGAGAGCAAAACATCATCTTCCCCTAAAATACCTGTAAACCCCACACTTCACATTAACATCAAACTCCGATATTCATACATCCTCTCAAATAACAACCCAAAATCGACTCAAAATACTTGAAACGCGTAACCGAATTTCCTAAAACAAACTGCGTGGATACATTTAAAACTATACTTTTCCTCCTGGCTTAAAACGTCCAAGCAGTTTATAAAAATAGGTTTTCAAAACGTTTAAAACCTCAAAACGTAAACCTATCAACTACCAGAACCAAGCATCCTAAAATGTCTATACAATCATTAATCCAAAATATCTCAAAAACCCCAAAATCTATACATACATCCCCACGGGTCAGATAAGCGTCGACTGCGCCAGCACACCACTGCAGCCATTCTTTGTCAACTGGACTCATGTCTCAGGAGGAGGAATCTCGTCTTCACCTGTTTCCTCGTAATCACCTACACCATACGAATACACTATGAGATAAAAATCTCAGTAAGCTCTACGTAAATGCAATGCGTGCTGTGCATATGAATCTGTAAATCATGCCTCATTTTCTATACTTTACTTTACTGTGGGTGTCACCGAGACTCTAACCCTCTAACCGAAGAGAGCTCATCCAGCGGGCAGACTACTCTTTCTAGCTAGAGGAGGGGGGGTACACGCTTACAACACGTACAGTCGTGCCTGAGCCCCATCTCGCGTGACCGATAAACGATATGCCTTCCGGTCGATATGCCTTAAAACTCCGTGCGGAAATTCATTTTTCATGCTTTTCTCTAAAACAAGTGATGTGTGAACAGTTCAATATCTCAAAGTAAACAAACAATAATGTGTACCATCAAGATCGTAAAGCGTAAACTATAAACCACTATTGTCACGACCCTAATACTGTACCCATTTTTTCTGTATTATTATTTTTTTGTCTCTATACTTTAAATAAACTCTAGACAGAACCTAAACCGTAATCAAAACTAGGATCGAAATCAAAATTAAAATCTATGGTTTAAAACATTTAAAACAACTTAAAACAAATTGAATAAAATAATTAAAACTATAAAAACAATTAAAGAAAACAAAACAATTAAAGGGGAGGGCAAAACTGTCCAGCCCGTGACAAAAGAGGCAGCGAGCAGCGATCAATCGCTGCTCATTGCAGCGATCGCCTCCTGCGATCATTCGCTTCCTTCTTCTGGCGACCTGTGAATAACATGCTCTCTGGAATTCCAGAGAGCAAAACTTCAATGCAAGCTCTCTAGAATTCGATTCCAGAGAGCAAACTACATATACTTTACACCATTTTTACATCCCCTTCCTACCACTTCTATACATTTAATAAACACAATGAACTTATAACTTAATCTCAACCAACTTGCACCGGACTTTGCGAAATCCAACTGCGTGGATAGCTCTAAAAACCGAGCATATCCGTAACCATCCTAAAACCATTAAAAACATTCCCATAACGTTTAATTAACAGTTTAAACCAAAACATTTTCTATATACAGTTTACCAAAACATTTGATACATTAAACATAAAACCTATCAACTACCAGTACCAAACATCCTATAATTTCTATACAAACATCAGCCCAAAAATGTCTCGAACCTTCAAAATCTATACATACTGTCCCCACGGGTCAGGTAAGCGTCGACTGCGCAACACACCACTGCAAGCCATCCTCCGTCAACTGCGTCACTCCTCAGGTGGAGGGATCTCGTCCTCACCTGTCTCCTCGTAATCACCTACACCATACAGACACCTATGAGATAAAAATCTCAGCAAGCTCTAGTAAATGTACATGCATGCTATGTGTATGAGTTCAGAAATCATGCAGCATTTTCTTTATCTTTCCTCTGTGGTGTTACCGAGATCTCAACCTCCTAACCGGAGAGAGCCCATCCAGCGGTTGGACTACTCTTTCCAGTTAGAAGAGGGGGGTACACGCTTACAACACGTACAGCCGTGCCTGAGCCCCATCTCGCATGACCTATAACTGTATGAGTATGCAATAGATGTGGTATTGTGACAAGCCCCTGCGTGCCTCCACAATAGGTCAAGCCCCTCTCCAGGCCACATCGCCATTTCCTTTGAAACATCATGCAGAAATTCATTTTTTATGTCCTTTTGAAAACACGTGATGCGTGAACAGTTCTATATAACCATATAACTGTATGCAATAGATGTGGTATTGTGACAAGCCCCTGCGTGCCTCCACAATAGGTCAAACCCCTCTCCAGGCCACATCACCATTTCCTTTGAAACATCATCCAGAAATTCATTTTCTATATTCTTTTGAAAACACGTGATGCGTGAACAGTTCTATATAACCATAAACAAGCAACATGTGTACCATCCAGACTGTAAAAGCATAAACTATAAAACTAAACAACCTAACTACCCAACCAAAGCAAATTAAACAGACACATCTCCGAAACTTCTCAAGACGACTTCGACGTATGGTGTAGGCCAATCGGCCAAAGAAGATCACGAGAACTTACCTCGTGTCCAAAGCAGCTCAAGCTCCGTCCACGAGCGTTGTTTGTCTGAGGCAAAACATAATATTGACGTTAAAACGAGTTTAAGTTAATAAACGTCCAATTGTCAAAACCTTAACTAAAGAACTTTCTAAAGTTCTAATCCCATTCATTGAGCTATTTATTCGAGCAATTTACGCTCGGCACCTCAATTCAAAATTTACGTGTTTTTTCGAAAATCTCGAATTTTCACGATTTCTAACATTTTTCACGAATCATTCTAACTTCGTCCTATAATGTTCAATACGTCTTTTATATCGTCTATCACTATCAAACTATTAATTTCGGACCCTAAATCGACATTTTTATTGAAACCCTAAACGAAAATACTAACGACAAACTCTACGAAACTCAGAATTTAACGCTCTAAAACTATAGAATCATACCTAGAGCGTCGATTGGAGGAGAAAACGTGAAGGAAACGGAACGATCGGAGAGGAAATCAGAAGTCGGATCATTGAAAATCGTCGTCGGCAGAGAGGAAATCGTTCTCTGTCGATTTCGTGAAACAGAGAAGGAGGAGAAGTGAGGAGAAAGAAAAGGAATTTGATTTTTAATAGAAATTTCTTTTACAAATTACCATTTTGCTCTTTGCTCTTAATTCTGTTTGTTTCGTCCTTCGTTTCGTAAATCGACCAACTATTCGGTTTCACCAAATCTCCTTATTTCACCAATAAGTCCAATTTATTATTTGAGATTTATTAAAACTGTCCGTTCACAATTTGGACCTCGTTTACTATTTTTACTAAAACGTTCTTTACATTACGAGAAATGTAATTACTCGAAATGTAGCGTTATTATTCCAAAAATTCCCGTAAATTTCTTAAAATTCCTATTAATCGTTAGGATTGAAATGACGCTTTCTTTTCGTAAAACTGACATGATTTGACATATTTACCAAAAATGCTATAATATAATAAAATATTAATATAATATATTAAGTCCAAAATCCGTACAAGCCGGGTATTACAACTATACCTAGCTACCCAAACCAAGCAGAATTAAATAAACGCATCTCCAAAACTCCTCGAGACGACATTCGACGTACGATGTAGGCCAATCGGCCAGAGAAGATCACGAAAACTTACCTCGTGTTCAAAGCAGCTCAAACTTCGTCCACGAGCGTTGTTTGCCTGAGGCAAAACATAATATCGACGTTAAAACGAGTTTAAACTATCGATCGTCCAAATTTACAAAACCTTAACTAAGGAAACTTCCTAAAGTTCTAATCCAATTCATTGAGCTATTTATTCGAGCAATTTTTTGTTCGGCACCTCAATTCACGATTTGCGAGTTTTCCCTAAAATCTCGAAATTTCTCAAATTCAAACATTTTTTCCCAAATAAATTAGATTCGTCCAATAACGTCCAATACGTTCAATATATGCTTAATCACAGTAAACCTATTAATTACGGACCTTAAATCGCGTTTTTAATCGAAACCCTAAACGTATAACTCTACGAAACTCAAAATTTAACGCTCTGAAACTATAGAATCATACCTAGAGCGTCGATTGGAGGAGAAAACGTGAAGAAAACGGAACGATCGGAGGTCAGAACGGAGTCGGATTGGAGAAATCGCCGGCGGTCGAGGGAGAGAAATGCTCTCTGTTCTCGTGAGCTCCAGTGAAGAAGAAGAAAGAAATGAGGAGAAAAGAATTTTTGTGTTATTTTATAAAATTTAATTTGGCAAATTACTAAAATGCCCTTCCATAGTTTTTATTTATGTTTCGTCATTCGTATCGTTAATCGGCCAAAGATTCGGATTCTCGAAAACTCCATATTTTGCAGATATCTCTTATTCATTACCAGAGCTTTATTAAAACTGTCCGTTTGCAATTTGGACTTCATTTACTATTTTTACTAAAACGTCATTTACATTACGATAGAGGTAATTACTCGGGATATAGCGTTATTATTCTGAAAATTCCCTAAATTTCCTTAAAATTCCAATTAATCGTTAGGATTGTAATAAAGTTTTCTTTTCGTAAAACGGACCTGATTTGACACATTTACCAAAAATGCCATAATAGAATATAATATTAATATCCCGTAAAGCTGGGTATTACACAATCCCTTATTACTATTTTTCCTCTTTTGTCTTTTGCTTTACCATTTGCTTCTCCACATTAAATTCTCCCTTTAATCTCATACTAATTTTTATCTCTTCCATTATAAATTCGTCTATCATTTATGACGATTTATCGTATATTTATTTGAACAAAATATATAAAAGTTTCTGGTGTTACGTATGGAAGAAAAAATAGAATCAATTGCTTAAGACAAATTGAATTTTCCTCCGGCGTATTACAATCCCACAAGGTGTGGAATATATATGTCATTTATATGTTACAATTGGTATCAGAGTACAGTTACGTCTAGTAGGTACAAATAACATTAAAAAATTTATATTTTTAGTTCCATGAAATTTTATATTTTATTTTTTTGGGATTCTGAATGAGATATGATGTCTGGATTTTTAAAATTAAAATTTTTATTATTTAAGGTAAATCTATACACATGAAATTGAAAATGATTTTGGATTCTGATTCCGGAACCGTGATCTATAATGTATATATTTTCCTAATTTCAATTAATAGAAATATATAATTTATAGATGAAATATTAATAATTAGAGATTTCAATGACTATTTAATTTGAATAATGAAATATAAATAGAAAAGAAAGATATTCAATTGATACGATTATTTATTTATTTATTTTTATTCTTTTGTGTTATCCATTGTATTTGTTTTTTATTGTTCATATTTATATTGACTTGGTTTTTTTTTTTACTTCATTCAATTCGCATGATCGATTTATTGAATTTTCTCTAATACTAGAAGTTACTTTTGTGAGATAGAGAATTATTTTGCTGTATCGAGACTAATATCAATCCAACCTATTGCATGAATAAAATGTGACCAGTTAATCAACCAGCAAAACTATTTGTTACAAATAACATATTGTTGTTGCATCGAAATATAGAAATGTTGACTAATCTGAATAAAATATATTTTGATTCTGAATTGTGTTTTGACGTTGAGTTCTATTTTCTGAGTTAAAATTTTAAATTTCACAACAAATACGGTTATAACATACACTTAACAATATTCTTTTTTGCTTTAATTTTTTTGAATTTTTGTGTAATTAGAGTTAGAGTTGTTAAATGAGCGGGCTGGTGCTAGACTCGGCATTGTAGCAGGCTGAGCTCGACTCCAACTCACGTTGAATTTTGGTTTTGGATGGGCTCCTTAGGCTCAGCTCGTTGAGCTTGCTAGACTCGTTAGACTCAACTCGTTAACTAGTTAGACTCAGCGAATAAAATTTTTTAGAGTTAGCTCGTCTCAGTCGACTCGTTTTTCATTGTTCACATTCATATTGACAATTACATATGTAACACCCGACATTTTTGCCATGTAATAGTTTTCTCGGATCGTTTAAACGGGATTAATATTATATTAATACAATGAATATTTTGGTTAAAATGATGGAATGTCTAAGGGGGAAACAAACTAAAGGTCAACTAACAAAAACAAATCAAGTTAATTCGGTTAAAAACCAATGGAATGGTAAAATTGGGAGAAATTAAAGTTGGTGGGAGTAAGCCAATGGATAATTGCCAAGTGGCAACTTGTTGAGGAAGCTAAGTTCATCCTACGTGAATGTTCATTCACTTCTCTGCTTCCTCTCATCTCTCTCGGCTTTCTCTCTTCCAGGCGATTGAAACAAAACTTCTGCACTTTGTTTCTCCAGCAATTCTCCGTTTTCTTCAGCAAAGGTGAGCGTCTTTTAATGCTAACAAGTTTGGACAAGTTTAAAGTGAGTTTTTACCGAAGTTTAGGGTTTCGGTTTTTGGTGAAAACTCACTGTTTTGGATGAAAACACGTTGGTGTGTTTTCTAAAGAGTTGAAATGTGTTTGCTGCATTTCCTACGTGATATTAGTTAGCATTTGTAGCGTTTAAATTCTGTACTTTCATGTTACAGATCCGAGCGCTCCAGGGACGTTCGAGCACACTGCATTGCTGAAAACAGGTAAGTTCATGCGCATAAGTTGGCCCTTAAGGCCCTACAGCAAGGAGATACTAGGTTCTGGTTCGGGTAGTTAGGTCGTAGGTTATGCTTTAAGTTAAACGTGTTCTTTGTGTTCTGTTTCCCGTACTTTTATTCTGTCACCTGTGTATGTTGCGTTTAAGTATCATATCTGTTCATGCATCCACGTTTTCTGTAAAACCATGTAAACGTTTTCGCACCAGATTTGAAGTTAAGTAAGATAAAACCTGTAATGAAATGTATGGTTAAGTGTGGATGAGGACTGACATCCTGTTATGTACTCCTGTTATGTCCTGTTGTGGCATGTACTTCTGTTGCGCCAGCTCCTCCTCCCTCTTATACCTTCCTGTCCAGTGAAATGTAATGTAATGTAATGTTCATGTATTTGAAAATGTTCATGCATAGCACATGAACACTACATTCCATGTTCTTACTGAGCTCTAGGCTCATAGATGAACTCCCTGTTGTAGGTACGGATACTCCAGTCGAGGACCTTGTGCCTCAAAAATGACGAGCTGATGTAGTTGGAGGATCGAGCTCACGGGGTTTGGATGTTGCAGTCAGACATAATAATTCTGACCCGAGGTTTAAGTTTTCTGTAATGTCCATTTTGTAAAGTTTTCTGGAAAATTCTGGTTTTTGTTGTAAAAACTTCTGTTTTGGGAAATTCTGTAATCACATGTTAAATTCTGTACTGTCTCTGAAATTCTGAAACAATGTATAGCTTTTGGTGTCAATGTTTAAAACCGATGTATTTGACAGTTAAGTTTATATTCTAAAGTATTCTGGAATTGTTTGGAATATTTTCTGATAGTCTGTGCATGTATGGTCTCTGGTTTTAGAACTATCCATGCAGTGTAATTCTTCTTAAGTTTATGTTATGCCTTCTGTTGTGTTCAAGAACCATGTTTTGAATTGGTTTGAGAATCCGAGAGTTTATGTTTTCTGTTTTCTGCTCTCCGTTGGTATGTCTTTCTGTTAAAGAGTTGTCAAATTCTGCCTTGAAAATTTAGTCATCCGCCCCAGTTTTGCCTTAGTCATCCGCCCAGTCAAAGTCAATTCTGTCATCCGCCCCAGTTTTGCCTTAGTCATCCGCCCAGTCAAAGTCAATTCTGTCATCCGCCCCAGTTATATGCCTTAGTCTTCCGCCCAGCGTAAAAGTTTAAGTCCACCGCTGCCTTCAAAGTTTATGTCATCCGGCTGACGTCATCCAAGTCATCCGCCCAGTTATTCATGCCTTCCGGTTGACGTCAGCATAAGTCTTCCGCCCAGCGTAAAAGCTTAAGTCCACCGCTGCCTTCAAAACTCCGTCTTCCGGCTGACGTCACCCAAGTCTTCCGCCAGTGTAAATATGTCTTCCGGCTGACGTCATCCCAGTTTTTCCGCCAGTATAGTGCTTATATCTTCCGGTTGACGTCATCCATCTTCCGGCTGACGTCACCTCCTCATCCGATCTCAGTTACTGTCTGTGTCTTCCGCCTGACGTCACCCATCTTCCGGCTGACGTCATTCAAGTCTTCCGCCCAGTTTTAAACTAAGTCTTCCGCCAGCTTTTTATTTAAGTCTTCCGCCTTCATTTCCTGTTTCCTGCTACTGCTAGTTTAAAAGTTTTATAAATGTTAAAAAAAAAATAGTCCCCGTTTTCTGTTGCCTGTCCCGGAGTGACGGCTCCGATCCCGGACCCCGATCGGGTTCCGGTTTCGGGCTGTCACAACATAAGTGTCAGCGTAGTTAGTATGTGTATAATTTGTAATAATACACCGATCAAATATTTATAATTGTGATATTTTTTTATTAGATCATCTTAAATAATATTTTTTCTAAATACATATTATTTTATATATTAATAAAATAATTTTATTAACTAAACAAATAACTATTATATTTAAAATTATAATGATAAATAAACATTATAATTTTAATAATTATTTTTTTTAAAGAATATACATTATATTGATATAAATTGGAAAAATGTATGTATGTTTAGTTCGTTAGCCTCGTTTAATCAGCTTTACTCGACTTGTTAAACTTTGGCTCGCTAGTCAGTTTAGATTGAAATTTTTTTTTGTCGAGCTTGTTACGTTCGCTCAACTCGTTTGACTCGACTCGTTAAGTTCGGTGAATCTTATTTTTTTCATGTTCGATTCAGCTCGACTGTTTCGATTGTGATCTCTAGTAAGAGTCAAAATACATTTTAATCAATCATTTTTTGTCGGAAAAAGTTTTAAAAAGTATCACCCAAGTAGTTTTGTTTAAATGATCTTCTTCTTCTACGATAGTAAGTCAAAAATCAAAATAATGTTTTTTGTAGGCAGCCATGGACATTAGCTACCCAAATGGAAGCCCAGCCCAGTTTTTCCTCTCGACGCAGACAGACTTCTGCTCCGTTTCCATTCCCCGCCAATAAATGGCAGGATTAATTAGACTCCAATAAAAATTTACGCGGATCTGTGTCTGAGGGGAAAAGAAGTGGGAGAAGACCGACAAATTCCAACGACAAGATGATGTCCGGAGGGAGCTACACTAGTATAGACAACCAGAAGGTTTCAGGATCTGTTCCTGTAAGTTTTTAGTACCTTCGTTTTAACCCCATTTCAAGAGTTCTGATAATTTAATCATTGTTGTTCTAACAATATGCTGTCATCTTTTATTCTAAATCTCTAGTTTGATTTGGCAGGCAGTTTCAGATCCAGGCCATGTCACTGTCAAATTTTCTGGTAATACATGATCATCTCTGTTTTTCTACACGAGCCCTTTAAATTACTCTTTCATCGGGGTTTTAGGGTTCTTTAATTGTGGATAGACGGATGGAAAAAAGGAAGCGGAACATTGGGTTTTATGCTTTTGAAAACTTCGTGGAGTGTGCTGATTTTGGATTCAATTCATAAGGACTGTTACCCTGGCTGGATTTAGCTTAAGAAATCCTGGTGCTTTTAGCTTCATAAAAAAAATAATGGATCTGAAGAGATTTATCTTTTACTTAAATTTTGATCGACATGGACTTATCTGATTTTGATTATTTTCTTACGTTGTTAGTTTTGTGCACCCTAAAATCGTAAAATTCAACATACCCACCTTTTCAAGCTCTAAAATGTTGTGGAATCTAAAATAAATTGACGCAGATTTCTCACAGTTCATCGCTGTTGCCTTTTATGTTCTATTTATTCCTTTTGGCATTGCCTGGAGTAATTGATTATTTTGGTCATGGCAGACTCAACTCTTCAAACATTTCCTCCATCTGATACCCGAGGCAAAATCTCTGGTGGTTCATTTCCACCTCGTGATTCTGATGGTAATTTGAAGTCCTTTATTTTATTTTATTGTCTTAAACACATAACATAGGTGATTGTTATAAATGGTTATGTTAAATGTTATAAATAAGATGTGAAAATAACACACATCTAGAGGTAATAATTATGCAATTAATCAAAAGAACTTCAAAACATAAAGTTCAGAATGTACTCGTGAATTAAAAAAAAAACAAAATTCATTTCATGCTGATTGGTTTAATGGAAAAACGCCTCACAAGATACAACACTTCTAATTTAAATGGTAAAGCACAATACCGATCTGAATTCCGATGAACCTAACCTTTAATACTCATCCTGAAACTTAGATCTACGAGAAAAGGAGAGAGATGGATTTAAAAGTAATTCTACTCTAGATTATTTAATTTAGATGATCCATAATCTTATTTGCATAGAAATGTCTTTTCACAATGGTCACAACTCTTGATTAATCGGTGCTCTCTTTTATCAATAGTTACACCTCTTTGTCAGTTGGTACATCTCTTGCTAATTGTGTCACTCAAGCATCCATTTCGACTTTTTCTTGGTGGTCACATTAATCAAACCTTGTTGACACTTACACACTGTGTCATACACAAAAATGATATTTTGGAAGCATTTCAATTCATACACTTGATATTCACCTGCTTTAGGTGCTTCTAATTCCATGTTGGAGTTGTGCTCATTTGATGGATGCACTAAAAGGAAATCTTGAGGTTGTTACATCGTATTGATCAAAGTAGAAACAAAATTTTTTGATAATATTTCTATTTGTTTGTAGGCAACCGTGACTAATTGGAGATAGAGAAGATGCTTATAATAGTTGTTTGAGCATTCCAAGTATGATCTTAAATGTCAAGGAAATAGACCTTGGTACATGATTATAATAGCTTGTCGTAACTAATTGATAGGGAAAGGGTTGTAGTGGTTGTTTGAGCATAAAAGTATGATTATACCTCTTAGTACATACATATTATGTAGCTTGTCATATTTGCTGCTTGCATTGTTAAATATGAGGTTAACTATTTTATTATAACTTCTCAAGATTCTGATGCTAATTATCTTTTTTCAATAGATAAGTGAAGAAAGAGATACTTAAAAGTAAATGCTGAATTTCTCTAACTATAACTGATGAAGAGAGCTGAAATGCATTGAAACTGCTTGAGTTAAGTCAATACTATGTGCATCGGCTGATGAATTTAGAACATTAATTTATTTTTATCAGTATGTATTTAGAACATGCCTTCTACATCACTAATTAGCATGTGAATAGTTATAAGTTGGTAAGGCGTACAAAATACAATAAGCAACTGATATGAGGCTTGTAACCTATACATAAGTGACCTCTTCTCTTGATATAGCAGAAACTTTATGCAGTTTACCTCATGGATGCAATACAAGTGTCATTGTCTTCTCATCATTTTCAAAGTCTTTGAAAAATATATTTCACTTATGTTAAATATCTTTAGTAGTTAAGATAGAATCATTGATTCGTAATAGATTTATGATATATAAGTTTGATTAGGTGTCCATAAAATATAGGATTCAAGATAAAATAATTAATTGTTTAATGTTATAGGTTGCTTAATTAAATGGTTGTAATTATGTGAATGAAATAGCAGAAATTTATTTCCCTAGTTTAGCTTTTAGGGTTTCTGTCAATTACGTGATGTTTAACTTTAGCTCCATTTTAGCCCACATGTAGCTGATTGCTGAGTCATGATGACGCAGATTCATTTTCAAAGCCTGTTTCTGGTTCTGATCAATCCCAACAGAGTGGCTGGTTTCATAACTTTACAGTCGCTGCCTACAAGCCATACTTTGACGTTGACACTTCGGATGTTCTAGAGAGAATTAAAGATTCTCTTTTTCCATTTAGAGGAACTTTTAATGAAAAAACATCCAGTAACCCAGATTTGTAAGTGGCCTTCTATTAACTTGTGCTAATTTCTAATCTAACCAAACCTCAAGCTTGGTGTAAATTACACTAGTTGAGACATTGTGACATTATTTTAAGCCCATAAGATGTGGTAGTATGTAACTTTATGTGATTTGTAAAACTTCAATTTTGTTTCAGGTATGGCCCATTCTGGATATGCACTACCCTAATTTTCGTTGCTGCCTCAATTGGAACTTTTGTCACATATGTAACACACAAGCTGCACGATACAAAATGGAATTATGACATTAATCTGGTGACCTGGTCTGCGGGCTTGTTTTATGGCTATGTCACTGTTGTTCCGTTGGGCCTCTATGTTATCCTCAAGTACTTCTCAGCACCATCAAGCCTAGTTCAGCTCTTTTGTCTTTATGGTTACTCCCTATTTGTCTTTATTCCAGCATTGGTACGTCCATGTCTTGTATGCCTTGCTAGTTAAATATGCAGTTATCAATCTACTTGCTTCTTCGTTTTAAAATGTTTCTTCTGTGATTGTATTTGTTTCATTGACTTAAAATATTTTTTGGTGGCCATTTTTTCTTTAATTTTAGAAAATTTAATGTCAACCTATCACTCTTCTCAAAATAAGGGGGAGTGTTATGTTTGAACAATCCCTTACTGAACTTAACTTTAAATAAAATGAAGCCTAAATCATGCTATTTGGAGCACTATTCAATATACTGATCATGTTGCTCATGTCTTTGTTTGGTCATGGTCAATTGGCATTATCCCCAAAACAATATTCTTAGAAAATTCTTTGTCAAATTGGCTCGTATCAAGTACAAGGGTTAAAGAGTAGTAAATGGTTAATCCTGCAGGGTTTAGTTATTTTGAGGGACAACTATTTCATTTGTTGGATTTTAATTATTTTTGAAGGCAGTTATCCCCATTCATGCGCTTTTTTTCCTTTGCAGTGTCTCTCTGTTATTCCATTGGACATTGTCAGATGGGTGATTGCGGGTGTGGCTGGGCTTATGTCAGCAATGTTCGTGGCACTTAATCTCCGGGCCCATATAAAGTCGGCTGGTGAAAGGTGGTTCTTGATTGTGGCATGTATCTTCATATTGCAGTTAGCTTTGGCTGTCGCATTGAAGTTTTATTTATTTACTGCTAAAGTATGAAACCCAAGAGGTAATTGGTTTTTGTCCCGTCTTAAATTCTTACTGGTGTATTGATTTGTTATTCAATAGCCCACACTCTTTGTATTATTTCATTTCTAGTGATTATATACCACACTCAAACTTCACATTTCCGACCTCTTATTCATTTAGATTTACCATTTGTGCATCGATTTTCATGGCCGTAGATGTTTTCGGGATGGGTAAAACAGAGGGGTCTACTTGTTTATGTAAGCGGTCATTTTCTTTTATAGTTTTAGCAGATTTAAGTTTGTGCTTTAGACTAATGCTTTCTAGGGGAGGGGTTTGTGTGTTTTTTTCAAGTCAAGAATTGTGTACATTGCAACAATCCAGAATGAGGCACAAGTCAAATGTTGAACCATGCATTTTCATGGACTTTTGATTGGTCCTAATCAACCTCTCTTAAAGGATCTTGGCTGTCTTGTTTCAAAGGATTTTGATGGTTTGTTTGGATTATTCGAATCATATGCTTGATCTCTATACGATTTTGAGCATAATTTGACCAAATTTGTCGTAGAAATGATTGTTACTTAATTGATGGTGTAAGTGTAAGTGTAACTATACCTCGTCATATTATTGGTGTTAGAGAACTCTTTGATAGGTTAAAGTGGAGTCGAATTATGTTTGACCATGGCAAAAATAGAGTGGTTGACAAAGCTCGACCTTCAATAGGGTCGATGTAGTACTAGAAAATGGTTGACCAAGTCAAAACAACCTTCAATGTTCTCGTACCTCTACAATACTGTGATGATGAAGATGATGGGGGGAAATTGCATTATTACAGGAAACCTTCCTCAATACCTTGCATAAACTACCATGAATCAAACAGCAACTAAGACTGGTGCTCCACAAAGACTAGCTTATACCCGCTCGGACTCGAAAAATAGGACCATTATTTTTATTCCTGTAGACGCCACAGGAGAAGGTTGAGGACGTTGGCCAGGCCACATCATCTGTCAGATGCTTTAAAAGCATTAAGAAGATGGGTGGATTCCAAGTAGGGGGTGGGCTCAGGCTGGTTCCACCCCTTTACTCGAACTGGAACTGTTGACCACGGTTCCATGTGTCTAGGACTGGGGGTCTCCGGAATCGGAACCGATATGTTTCTCGATTCGGTTCTAAATTTAAAAGAAAAATTAGAAAAATTATTTATATTTTTTATTGTTTTTGGATCATTTTTGGGTATGAGCCGGTTTTTTACTATTTTGGGTTGGGTTGGATTTTAACCGGTCTATCTTTTGACCCATTGTTCGGTTTAGTTTTCATGATTTTAGACATCTATAACCGTGAACCGCGAGTCTTGGCAATTTAGAACCGGAATGAGTTTCTTTAGTGGGAAAAATCAGACCGAATCAGGACCGAAACTGCGAGTCCTGTTTGGTTTTGCCCTCTCCTAATTCCTAGGACGGTCTAGAGTAGTGAAATTGCAGAAGCAGCCTATGCCATAACTCTTGATGACTTCACATAAATATTCCTAATGTGTTATCCATCTCAAGCCAATCTCCAGGAGGAGACGTATGTTGACCTAAATTAATTTTGGTTTTGGATATTGGGTTAGTTTAGAAATTCAGTCTATAAACATATGTTGCAATGTCAAAATTCTAGAACAAATAAGATATATCGAAGTACGTTTCATAAGCTACAAATTGACATCGAAATCAAGTCATCAATTTTATTATTTGAAGTTATGTAAGTTCAAAGTTAACACATTTACATAGAAATAATTATGATTTGCCGGAAGTGAATTCTAGATCGAGAATTAAGAGTAAGGACCATGGCATAACAACTTAGCTACTAGAGAGATAAAAATATCGATCAATACTACATTGTCACATGAAATTAATTAAATAGGTTAATCATGTTTAAATATAAATAATCGTGATATTTTTACAAGTATGCAAACGTAGAAGGGTAAAATGATCTCGGAGGAGTTTTGGAAGAAAAATCCTCGAGAAAAAGTTTTGAACAGCTATGTATCCGCAACAACAACGGCATTGTAGCGTCAAAGCTACTGTTCACTTTTAAAATTACGATGTTTGAATGGGATCGTGATGCCAGATAGCTCAATTGGGTCTCGGATTGAAAATAGAACGCATATAATGAGCAAAGCTGTGATGATTGGTTCATTAAGTTGCGACACGGGTCTTCTTCACTAAGGGCTGCGACGCCATTTTTTTCTTAGTAGCATCGCGTATGTGCTAACATCAATACGATAATTATATTGCATATGCACATAACTCATAGGAATGACATGTTGATATGTATTGTATCATGCACATAACTCGTAGGAATTGGCACGACGTGTGACCTCCCATGTATCATCACTCACTTTCACCATGATGAGTTTTGTATTTAAATCAAGTGTTTCATGTCAGTTTTTGTAAATCATTAGTGTGACGGCTTATTAGGTGTTTATAAAAGCTCTTTATGTTATCTATTCATACCTTTTAGATTCGGAGGATGGTCAACACAAAAGAAAAGTCATACAACACAATATTATAAAATAAAACAAAGTACTTAAACAAGAAATCGAACTTCAGAAATCAGAAGAGAGAGAGAGAGAGAGCTACTACAAAGCTTACATAAAATACAACAGACTCTAATTGCTTTAGACAAAGCTTAGTGCTAGTGCTGTGGCCCTGTGCTGTGGTCCTGCTAAGGTCCAGCTTTAACTCAACATCTGCTTTA
This sequence comes from Begonia masoniana, assembly GCA_022432975.1. NCBI lineage: Eukaryota > Viridiplantae > Streptophyta > Magnoliopsida > Cucurbitales > Begoniaceae > Begonia > Begonia masoniana. The sequence continues at coordinate 31,100,451 of CM039516.1, read as the reverse complement.
CTGCTTTTTGACTGCTTGCTTTCGGACAAGTAGTCCAGGATTATTTCTGGATCCTCTTCCTCTTATCTCGCATCATCCTTATCTCGATAAGGGAATCGATAAGGGAATTCCAAAGGTCAACGTTGGTAGGATAATCCCCATCTTTCTGGTCTTCAGATTTTCTTGCTAAAACGGAGAAGGATCGAAGGTCTGCCTCGGAAGCCATTGAGGTATCACTATTATTATCATCGGAATTATCATCTTTTTCAAGTGATAAATACTGTTCTTTAATAACTTCCACAAGCTTAAATTTTTGGTCTTTAGAAGTTAAATCTGGATACTGCTTTTGAATCATCAATTTAAGCTGATTAACGTAATTTACTGAAGAGTCCGTTTGTGACGGATTACTGATTCGAGAGGCCTTTTGGTTCTCCTGATATTGCTTAATAACTTCTGACATAGCAGCCAGACACTTTTCAGAATCGAATCTTGACCACCATTTTACAGAGAAATTTCGTTGGAGCTCAGGAATTCCTAAGTGGTCTTCAGATAATTGAAGGCCCCATTGCCATATCCAGTTAATCTGGAACTCAGAACAAAACCATAAAGTATCTTGTCCAATCCAGGTTTCACATACAGATAAAATAGGATGACATTTTACCCATACAGATAAATTCTTCTGAAATTGATCCGGAAAAATACCCAATTCAGGTGAATGAGATTCCCACCAATGGAGGAACCACGAGGGGTACTTTGTTTCAGTTTTTAAAATATCCGGATTTAAAGTAAAAATCCACGAATGGGAACGAATTGGATTCTGATAATAAAAAGCGAAGGTCCAAGCCTTCGTATAGTCCCAATAGTTATATTTCTGTTCATTTAGCTTTAAAGTTCGGCTTGCAAGTACTGAGAGACCCCACTCATGAGGGTGAAGAACACGAACAATGTGACACTTTGAGTGTGTAATCGGGGTTTTACTATTCCCCTCTTCCAGATAGTGGTGAAATATCTGTACTGAAGATGTTTCTGTAAGAATAGCCTCGTAAATATACCGAAACTTTCCTTCAGGAACGGCGTACTGTTGGGTTTGGAGGTATCTTTCTTTAAGATACCACGGATCTTTCTGATTTAATTTTAAATCATTTTCTGATAAAGTTAACACATGTTCCACTACTTTCTTTTTAATAAATTGTGGACCTTGTTCAAGGACTTCTTTTGCAGTCTTTTTCTGTTTATTGGTTACAGATTGAGATGTCGAACTTCCCAAAGCAGGAAAATTCGCTCCATACTGATAAGATCCAGATTTTTTACCACGGCCTCGGCCGCAGCCGCGGCCTCTACCCCGTATAAGGGGTTCCATCCTGCAAAAATTTACGAGTTAAAAAAACAAGAAGAGAATTCTGATCGCCCTTGATATATTCTATAGAAAAATCAAAAGCAGATAGTTCAAATTATCATCTAGCGAAAATCTGTTTGGAAGCTAGATTCTTAACATCCTTTGTTAAAATAGACTTAGCTGAACTACAGTCTATGCGAAGTATAAATTTTTGATTTAAAAGATCATGAAATTTAAAAATACATTTTACAATAGAAAATATTTCTTTCTTTACCGTTGAATAATATTTTGTGCTAGTTTCCAAATACCAGAAGTAAACCTAACAAGTTCCTCCTTAGAAGTATTCAGATTCAATTGTTTTAGAAGTATTCAGATTCAACTACTTTACTCCAACTTGAATTTGACAGACAAAGACAAGGAAAAGCCTGAGTTTTTAACTTTATTCTTGTAACGGCCTGACAACGATTTACGAGTAATCAGTCATTTCCCATCACGGTATCGACATATACCTCAACGCGTCTTGGGTGACGAACCATACACTAATGAAACCCAAAGGAGCATAATCGACATAGTGGTGACACACAAAACCTCAACGTAACCAGAGAAACAAAGAAAATTAAAAGAGAATAATTATCATTGTTAATGTCTTCATAAATAATTTAAGATTATCCTTAAATCTTTAATTCATTCGTTCATGAATTAACATACTGATTTAGAAAGCCATAAATGATATAGCTCTGATACCAAAAAGAAGAGGATCGAAGAACAAGACGAAGGACATAGAGTACACAGAATATTTCACAATATTATAAAATAAAACAAAGTACTTACAAAACGAAAACAAGAAATCCAACTTCAATAGAGAGAGCGAGAAAGCAACCACCAAAGCTTACATAAAATACAACAGACTCCTCAATTTAAAACAATCAAAAAGAGGAGACGGACAACAAGGAAGCTAATAATACTTGCTGATGTCCCAGCTGACGAAGCTTTCAAAATAATTGCTTTAGACAAAGCTTAGTGCTAGTGCTGTGCTGTGGTCTTGCTTTAAGTCATCATCCTTATCTCGATAAGGGAATCCCAAAGATCAATCGTACGATAGATTTAAAATTTCGTAATTTTGCACTATACAAACATGTGTAATTTTGATTAAATAGTTAAAATCGATAAAAAAATGAAATTTACCACGTGGTTCAAAATTCGAAATAGTATTTGAAAGATCAAGGTTAGTAACTCGGTGTTATAAAGTGTTGTAACACTTCGTGTGACACCAGTTATAAATACGATATAGGACAATATTAAAATGCGAAAATTAACGACACAAGAGGTTGTTAACGCAGTTCGGCAATCAGCCTACATCTGCGGGGCCACGCCCAGATATGAAAACATTTCACGAGTTCAAACTAGGTTACAAGACACTCGGACTAAAACAAAATAAGACTCCCTCTTATATTTGATGCCGCCTCCTCCAACCTTCACTGGTGAAACTGCTTTGCGAGCTCCCATCGACTTAAGTATGGCAAGCTCCTCTTGCCCACGATAGAGATGTCAATCAAAAGAATAAACTCTTATGACACTGTCTGTGACGCTTGACAATGTCTTAAGATACGATCACCCAGAACAGGCTTCAACGAACCAGTCTTTGACAAAACTGAATCAATTACTCACATACACCTCACTATGACATGGGTGAAGAAATAAAGACGCCAGAACAATAGAGAAACTCCACACTCAAGAACAATATCGTCAGCAACTCAAACATACAAAGAAAAGGCTTTTATATCAAGGCTAGGTGCAATTTTGTTTCTCTCACAAATATCTTCTTGAAACAGACATTTCATTCAAAAGATCACATCCCACAAAATCAGCATAAAGATCTAAATAACTCTGCCTGGTAAGATTGCCGCAGAAACACTTTCAATGATATTTTAGTAAAGTATCCCAAATAATTAGGGATATGAACCATGTTTGTTACGATTCCTTTTCCAGCAAATCACATTTGAATTGACGAAATATTCTGCCAAATATTATCTCCAAAATAGAAGGATAGAATAATATATATTCCAAAAGAATATAATTTCCAAAAAGATATATAACCAAAAATAATCTTTTGCCAAAAAATATAATGCCAACACACAATAGCATTAACAATCTCCCCATTTGGCATTTTTTTGGCAAAACATAACTCCCCCTGAAGGAGAGAATTCGAAACTCCCCCTGAATGAGACATTCTTGACATAATCCGATCAAATATACTGTCATTTCAAATAATAACACCATAATAAGAGACAAACACAGAATAGAAATATCAAACTACTCCCCCTTTTTGCCAGAAAAAGACAAACGGGAGTAATTATGTTCAATCAAGCCATCGTCAAGCAAGTGCATAGAATCCAGCAACCACAAAATACTGAAAGAAGTATCAAAAAGACTGACAGGCATCTAACCAGAATTATCAACAGAGTCAGAATGTGCTTCAGAGACATTGTGTGTAACATTTTCAGGAGATGAGGCTCCAGAGGGTGATGTCGCCTGTGCAGAACCTTGAGCCATTGGATTGGAAGAATTCTTGACAGCTGAATGGTGAACAAGTTCATCGAGCAGATCAGACAAAACCTTCTTTCGAGTGTCTAGGGCCTGCAATTCATCTTTGATAATCTTAATAGTACGAGACAGAATGCTCTTCTCAACAACATCCTCAGACTCAGGTACATTGTGTAAGTCATCAATATGTCCACCTGTCCTAAGTTTAGAACTTATCCGGATTTCTTCACGATCCATAGTTAGATTATCCGAGACATTCAAAGAAATCTGTTGAGTGCATAGGATACCAAAAATTAGACAAGGAAAGGGTAAGGCAGACCTGCTGTGCTTTCCATCAATATGCTTCAAAATTTGGTCAAAGATAAACTGACCAATGTCAAACGGAATGCCAGTCCCAATTTGAAAGAGTAACCTGGCCATCTTTTTATTGATACCAGTGGCATGAGAAGATGGAAGCCAATTTCTGATAGCAATTTTGTGGAGAATTGCAAATTTGGCAGTAAGCTGAGAGGCAGGAAAATCTTTTGCACGAGGCCAAAGTTGTCTAACACCGTCTGTGACGCTCGAGATGATATTGTCAAAATCAGGTGTAAAAGTCTCCGAGTCAGTCCAAAAACTTTCAATATAGGTGTTGATAATGGAAGGACTGAATTCAAATAATGAACCTCTCAAAAATACGTGTCCAAAATCAGAATGTCCTTGGTCGATAATCGAAGAAGTCAGATTACAATAGAATTCATGAATAATTTGAGCAGAGAAGGGTTTTAGTCCTTTGAAAGTCCTCCCGAGACCTTGACTAATCATGAGATTCACAAGATCATTACATTCTTTAAAATCTACCATATGAATATTTCTTTCGCTCCAGATACTCTTCTTTGACACAATACTCCACAGACTAGCATTAAAGGGTGTTCTAAAAATATCAGATTTCGCAGGAGAAGTAGTAGACTTACTGGGCTTTTTGTGAGACCCTTTTCTTGACACTTTCTTTGGTTTGGAAGATGTAGGGGAGGACATTGTAGCCTTTCCTTTTCTTTTTTCTTTCCGATCAGTTGGGGCCCGTGTCTGAAGAACAATTTTTTTTGGAGGTTTATTCATCAGTCTCGCAGATTATCTAGAGGAGGACACATTCTTCTCCGATGCTTTTGAACTGTTAGCATCTCCAGAAGATAGCGATTGAATTTCATCAATATTATCCCACTCTTTATCAGAGGAGTCCTGATCAATTAGCGAAGGTGGGGTTTTTCTTTTGGAAGGAATTGTGACCTGTGAACGAACCCTAGGTGGTCCATATGAAACCTTCAAATGTTTCAAACGTGCCAGAGGATCCTGGTTTGTACCGCACTCTTCTTCGGAAGGTTTATATTGACAAATCGGAATAGCATCAATAACATTCAGAGAGAAATCTTCAGTGGGATCCGATTGGGTACCTGTTCTGGGAATCCGGTTGTGACACAGAGACTCACTATCAGACGAATCACCACTGTAGTCTACTAAGTTTGCCATAGATGAGCGGGAATAGAAGCTTGCGAAGACCAGAGAGCACAAAAGGCAGATAGAAGCTTAGCGCAAATTTGAAAATCCGAAGCAGTAAGAAGGTGAAAAAGGGTTTTCACCAATTTGGGGAAATAACACTTTGAATAATAAAATCCAAAAATTCCATAAATATATCGTATTTTGCATATTTTCAATAACTCCGCCAAATCTTCATAAATATTATGGAAATAAACCATAATTTCATACATAAATTGAGAAATAAACTCAATTATTCATATAGGAGGCAGAAATCTTCATTGATCAACACATGATTCTTGCATGACGAAGAAGACCAGAAAATAGCAGAGTAATTGCCCTTTTTTTTTTATTATTATTATAAGAATGCAAAAATGAAAAGAAACTCACAGGTACTTTCTTCAGAGAATACAAAGGCCCAGAGCTGACCTTAGTTCTTCAAATCTCAAGCTATCTAATGCCTTTGTAAAAACATCTGCTATTTGCTTTTCTGTTGTCACATGCTCCAAGATGATAGTTTTGTCTTCAACTAGTGATCGAATGAAGTGATGTCTGATGTCAATATGTTTTGTACGAGAGTGCTAAACAGGATTCTTCGAAATATTGATCGCACTCATATTATCGCAATAAAGTGTCATGACATTCTGTGTAACACCATAATCTTTTAGCATTTGCTTCATCCATAAAAGTTGGGTACAGCTACTGCCAGCTGCAATGTATTCTGCCTCGGCAGTTGAGAGAGATATCGAATTTTGTTTCTTGCTAAACCATGAAACCAAATTATTTCCCAAGTAAAAACATCCACCAGATATACTTTTTCTATCATCAGCACTTCCAGCCCAATCAGCATCACAGTACCCTACAAGATTTGTGTTAGTGTCAAAAGAATACCAGATTCCATATTCGGTTGTGCCACAAATATATTTTAGAATGCGTTTCACTGACGCTAGGTGTGACGCTTTAGGATTTGCTTGAAACCGAGCGCATAGACCAACACTATAGCAAATATCCGGTCTGCTAGCTGTAAGATATAAGAGGCTCCCAATCATACTCCTGTACATACGGCTGTCAACAGAAATTCCGTTATCATCTTTAGATAATTTTTCATTTGTGCCAATCGGAGTTCTTCTTGGACGGCTTTTTTCTAAACTGAATTTCTTCAACATATTCTTGGCATATTTGCTTTGAGTAATAAAGATACCTTTTGGTTTTTGGTGAATCTGGAGTCCAAGGAAATAGTTGAGATCACCTACCATGCTCATTTCAAATTCTCCCTTCATTTGGTCAATAAATTCGTCTACCATTTTCTGTGACACTGAACCAAAAACGATATCGTCAACATAAATTTGAGCAAGTAAGAATTGACCTTTATTGTGACGAATGAAGAGGGTTTTGTCTACTCCCCCTCGCTCATATCCCTTAGACAATAAGTACACCATAATACGTTCGTACCACGCACGTGGAGCTTGTTTAAGGCCATATAACGCTTTCTTCAACTTGTACACATAGTCAGGATGATGAGGGTCTTCAAAACCCTTAGGTTGAGCAACATAAACTTCCTCATTGAGATGACCATTGAGGAACGCACTTTTGACATCCATTTGGTAAATTTTGAAGCGCATAACACATGCAATGGCTAATAAAAGGCGAATGGATTCGAGGCGAGCAACCGGAGCGAATGTCTCATCAAAATCAACTTCTTCAATTTGTAAATAACCTTGAGCAACCAATCGAGCTTTGTTGCGAATAATGTTGCCATGCTCATCACTTTTGTTTTTGTAGATCCATTTTGTGCCAATAATATTTGTATCGGGGGGGCAAGGAACTAAGTCCCATACCTGATTTCTAGTGAATTGACCGAGTTTGTCTTGCATAGCATTAATCCAATGTTCATCAAGAAGAGCTTCGGAGATATTTTTTGGCTCAAACGTCGAAGTGAAGCAAGCCATGTGGATCATGTCACGATAATTTACTCTAGGCTTGTCTCTGGTTCGAATTCCATCATCCAGTCCTCCAATAATGTCATCTGCAGAATGATTCTTTTGAACACGTGTGGACGGTTGTTGATTATCAGGAGCAACTTCATCCCTTGTATTGATTGATGCTAGCTGGTCAGTGACACTATCTGTGACATTTTCGGGAACACTAGCTGAAACGTCGACATTTTCTGTGTTGGAGTTCTGATATGAATCTTCTGTAGAAATATCAGCAGATGGCAGTGAATCATCTACACGTACATTGGCAGATTCAATTACACTCCGAGTCCTTTTGTTGTATATCCGATAGGCACGACTATTTGTAGAATATCCCAAAAAGATACCTTCATCACTCTTGGGATCCATCTTCCCTCTTTGCTCCCTGTCATTAAGAACAAAGCACGTACTCCCAAAAGGATGGAAATAACTGAGATTCGGAGTTTTACCTTTCCATAATTCATAAGGAGTCATTGTCGTTCCACCACGTAAATACACTCAGTTGATAGTGTAGCAAGCAGTGTTCATAGCTTCAGCCCAAAATTTATGTGGCACATTATGTTCGTGAAACATTACGCGTGACATTTCTGCGATGGTTCGATTTTTTCGCTCAACGACTCCATTCTGCTGAGGAGTTTTTGGTGCAGAGAATTCATGAGAAATTCCAAGTTGATTGCAGAAATTTTCAAACACAGAGTTCTCAAACTCTCTTCCATGATCACTTCGAATTCGTACAATTTTTACAATAATGCAATCTTTCTCTCGCTGAAGCCGTAAACATAAGGTTTTGAAAGCACCAAAAGTGTCAGATTTGTCGCGAAGGAATTCTATCCAGGTGTATCTTGAAAAACCGTCGACAACCACATATGCATATCGTTTTCCTCCAACACTTTCCACTGCCATTGGTCCCATTAAGTCCATATGTAATAATTCCAGAACACGTTTAGTTCCTGGTGTCTGAGACATTTGGTGTGACACTTTAGTTTGTTTTCCAATTTGACATGGACCACAAACTCCATCTTCAGTAACATTAATCATGGGAACTCTTCGTACTGCTCCTTTTGAGATAATTTGTTTTAGTACTCTGAGATTTACATGACCCAACTTCCGATGCCATAATGTAGTATCTTCTATGCTAGAACGAGTGCAAGTAGATCGCGATGAAATGAGATAACAGTTATCAGAGGATCTTATTCCTTCGATGATGCATTTATTTGAATGATCCGAGACAACGCATTTGTCACGAGTGAAATTCACCTTCAAATCTTGATCGCACAGCTGACTTATGCTGATCAGATTTGATTTCAATCCCTTCACAAGAAGAACATTTTCCAGAGAAGGTAGTCTTGGAACGTCTAGTGTCCCCTTTCCAATGACATTTTCAGTGACACCGTTTCCAAAAGTTACTTTACCCAAACTTCCTAATTTGATATTCTTTAAGAATCTTTCTCCACCTGTCATATGTCGAGAGCATCCACTGTCAAAATACCATGCATCAACAGAAGTTGCTTTTAGAGACGTATGCGTAACATTGCACATAACAGCTGCTTTCTTTATCCATTTCTGTTTGGAAAATCTGTATGAAGAGGTATATCTAGCTGTACCTTTTCTCAAGTCATCAAGATAAATAAAACAGCGAGGACGAATATGTCCTTGACGAAAACAGTAATGGCAAATAGGAATGAATTTGTTACCTTTGGCCTTGGAAGAATGAGGATTTGGCTTCATCTGATAACTGTCTTTATATTTTGATTTCTGTTCAGTTTTCTTGTTGGATATCGCAACTTTCTTCCCTTTATCTTCAGCATCTGTGTTTGACACTTTCGGTGACACAGAGTATTCTCATTTGTACCCAATCTCAGAGGTATCTTCACATGATCTCCTGGCCATCAAAATTTCATTAAGAGTAGTAGATCATGAGTTAAGCATTCTGATATTTTTCTTCATGTGATTTAACTCATTTGACAGCCGTTCTACTTCATTCTGACTTGCTTTCAGTTTAACTTCCAAATTAGTAACATAATCTTGGAGACTTCCTTTTTCATTTTTCAGGCTTCCAACCTGTCTTCGAAGATGTTGATTTATGTCAACCAATTCTGTCCATTTTTCATAAAACTTCTCATATTCTTCGAAAAGATCTTCTTTTGTAACTTCTTCTGAATCATCATCGCTATTTTCAGAAATATTTTCAGAGACAGTTTGAGTCACATTATCAAAACTTGTAGAAATGGCTTTAGCAACAAGGGCCATATTTTGGTTTGAGATTTCATCTTCTTTTTCCGAATCACTTTCACTCCAGGTTGTGTTAAGAGAGGTCTTTTTCTTCTTTACGGTATTTGCACATTCAGCCTGAATATGTCCAAACCCATCACATTCTCTACATTTGATTCCTTGGTTATTCAAGAATTTCCCTGAAGTTTGATTTTCGTCTTTGGACTTCTTAAAACTTGTAGAGTCATTCTTGGTGTGAGTGACATTTTGCTTGACACCACGATTATTTCTACCAAATTTCTTCAACACCCTACTGAAATTTCTGGATATCAATGCTAAAGATTCTTCCAGATCATCTTCATTAGATTCTTCAGAATTCTGCATCTCTGCTTTTAAAGCCAGGTCTTTTACCTTCTTTGTTTCCATCTTTACATCAAAATTCATCTCAAATGTTCGAAGAGAACCCATCAGCTCCTCTAATTTCATTTTGGTGATATCTTTTGCTTCTTCAATTGCTGTAACTTTATAAGCAAAGCGTTGAGGCAAGGATCTTAGCGTCTTTCTCACAAGTTTCTCTTCAGAAATAGTTTCACCAAGAGCAAAAGCTTCATTAGCAATGTCACAGAGTCTTGCATTAAACTCGGTAATATTTTCATCATCATGCATCTTCAAGTTCTCAAATTTCGTTGTTAAAAACTGTATTTTTGATAGCTTTACAGCAGAAGTACCTTCATACGTCATCTGAAGAATATCCCAAGCCTTTTTAGCAGACTCACAAGTAGAAATGAGTCTAAATTGGGTAGGATCAACACCATTAAAAATAGCGTTAAGAGCTTTTGAGTTACTGTTTGCTAGAGCATCTTCAGTGACGGACCAGCTTTCTTCAGGTTTGATAGATATAACTCCAGCTTCGCTTGTAATCGTTGGTGGATCCCAACCTGTTAGAATAGATTTCTAGGCTTTTTCATCAACAGCCTTAATAAAAGCTCTCATTCGAGCTTTCCAATAAGCATAATTGTTTCCATTTAGCAAGGGTGGACGCATTGTTGAGCCTCCTTCTTTCATAGAGTCCATCGTAGCAAAACCAAGATCAAGTCCCGCGGATCACGCCTAAGAAACAGAGACGACTCGCTCTGATACCAATTGAAAGATCAAGGTTAGTGACTCGGTGTTATAAAGTGTTGTAACACTTCGTGTGACACCAGTTATAAATACGATATAGGACAATATTAAAATGCGAAAATTAACGACACAAGAGGTTGTTAACGCAGTTCGGCAATCAGCCTACATCTGCGGGGCCACGCCCAGATATGAAAACATTTCACGAGTTCAAACTAGGTTACAAGACACTCGGACTAAAACAAAATAAGACTCCCTCTTATATTTGATGCCGCCTCCTCCAACCTTCACTGGTGAAACTGCTTTGCGAGCTCCCCTCGACTTAAGTATGGCAAGCTCCCCTTGCCCACGATAGAGATGTCAATCAAAAGAATAAACTCCTATGACACTGTCTGTGACGCTTGACAATGTCTTAGGATACGATCACCCAGAACAGGCTTCAACGAACCAGTCTTTGACAAAACTGAATCAATTACTCACATACACCTCACTATGACATGGGTGAAGAAATAAAGACGCCAGAACAATAGAGAAACTCCACACTCAAGAACAATATCGTCAGCAACTCAAACATACAAAGAAAAGGCTTTTATATCAAGGCTAGGTGCAATTTTGTTTCTCTCACAAATATCTTCTTGAAACAGACATTTCATTCAAAAGATCACATCCCACAAATCAGCATAAAGATCTAAATAACTCTGCCTGGTAAGATTGCCGCAGAAACACTTTCAATGATATTTTAGTAAAGTATCCCAAATAATTAGGGATATGAACCATGTTTGTTACGATTCCTTTTCCAGCAAATCACATTTGAATTGACGAAATATTCTGCCAAATATTATCTCCAAAATAGAATGATAGAATAATATATATTCCAAAATAATATAATTTCCAAAAAGATATATAACCAAAAATAATCTTTTGCCAAAAAATATAATGCCAACACACAATAGCATTAACAAGTTCTAATTCTGAACTTGCTGTTTTATTTTTGCTTATTTTATTTGCTCTAACTATGGATTGCTTCTAGTATTTTTTTTTGTGTTCCTAATGTTTTGAATTGCAAAATTTCTAGATAATAGTTTTGAAAATACTTTGAATTCTTCGCATACTATTTGTGTTTGGATGATAGATGGATATATGTTCTTTTTAGATTTAGATTATATACGTGGTTCTAGATAGTTATTTCTTAAATGCCCGTTCTTTTTTTATAATGGCAAAGTGAGAAAAAATACAGGAAAACTCTGTTCAATTCTTTTGATAAAGTTGAAGAAACTAATAATGCAGATAATATAATAAATATTTCCATCTCAACAAATATGCATGAAATAATGGAGAACATTATATTTCTTGCATATGTTAAAGGAGATTCATTGCATAAATTAGATTATATTTTATCTCCATCAAGAGGAGAAGGTTGTTAGCTTAATAGAAATTAAGTTTATTTGTTTTGATGAATTTATTCTAAGTTAATATTTTTTTTACTCTTGTTAAAAATGCCATTGAAAATGATTATTTGGAAATACTAATGCGTTTATTATGTCCAATCAAACAAACATTGAATTCACTCTTACGACTCAAATGAAATGTCTACTCGAGAAAAATTTTGATGATAAAAGGCAAGCAGAAGGAGCGATGTGGTCGCCCAATTCCGAGGAGAGTCGAGTCGTGGTAGCTAGTCTCGAGCGAAGTTAAGTTGCCGTAGCCCAGTTCCGAGCACCGAAATTGAGAAGCAATAGCACAGACCCCGAAACCTTTACTACGGTAGCCCACAGCGATGGCCTAGGGAGAGCACCTGTAGACCAAGCTCAAGGCATATGTTTTCAACGCATTGAAGTGCAGTCGCCAGTGACAGAAGTTCAAAAGGCTTGTGACAGTTCAAATCAAAGACAATTTCAAAACTCAGGACACACGCATTCGCCCACACACTAGATGTGGTAGACCGAGTTTGTAGTTCAAGAGCTTATCGGAGGTAGTCTATCTACCACATTTTTGTCTTTAAGTGGCACACCATGTTGCCCGAAAGAGTGCTTTGGACGACCAAAGTTCAAGGAAATTGAAAAGTTGTTTATAAATAGAAGTAACATATGTCGTGCACCTTCCTAGAACCAACGAAATATACCCAAGTCATGTTCGATTAACTTGAGATATTTAAGTCTTCATTCTTTGAGCTTTACCCAACTCTTCAAACATTATTTTTAATTTATTCTCGAAAGAGAAAATGTTGAATCTCTAGAAGGTTGTAAAAGTTTGCGTGATACTCGAAAACTCCATCACATGTAACTGGGAGGGCTAAGGGAAGGAATCTTGAAGGGGGAGCTCTAGAGTGCCGACGTAGGCAGTGCACGTGTCGCAAAAGTAATAAAGTGTGTATAAGTACGAGTGTCGATCCCACGAGGAATAATTATGTTAAATATTGAATATCTAAATTTCAGTTTAATTTGAAAAGAAATAATAATTTGTTTTTGGATTTTAAACTAAAATAATTCAAATAAAAAAATCAAACAACAATTTAAATAAAAGATTTGAATGTAAAAGAGTAAGATTATATGATGAGAAAATCCAGGGTTCTGATTTCACTTAACTAATCCTATTTATTAAATCTAATTCAAGTGATTAATTCCTATTCCTTTGTGTTGATGGTAATTTCACGAAAATATTCATCAATCTCTCTCGAGCAAAGACAAACTTATTCAATTAACGAATTATCACCTCTCGGTCTCTAATCTTGAGAATTAATTGAATACATTAAGAACAAGAAATTATATTACCACTCAAACGCCCTAACTATCTCTAGATTAGGATCCTTTTTAAGGCAATTTATTCAGTGCACGGTTAAATTCTCCGCTCTCGCATTCCGAACTAACCCTAAAATTCTTAGTTTTGGTGATCAAGCAAACCTAAGTATTACGTTCAGAATAAATTACTCAACACAGAAAAAGAACAGAAAATTAAATACTTGAATCAAGAAAAATAAATAATAATAGTAAAGTTACGTCGAAACCCTAGAACTGGAAGTTTAGTTCATGCTAAAACAAAAATAAACAACAATAATAATAATGAAATTAATGGTTTTCATAAATAAAAATTAAAATAAAATAAAGAAAGAAAACTTCTCCTCGCTGCTGCTCGCTGAATCGCAGACTCCTTCAGCTTGCCGAAGACCGAATCGCCCAAGGCTCTCGCTCCCGTCGAAGCTCTCCAAAATCGCCGGCTGCTGCGCTGTAGATCGCCGCCAGAGATTGCCCTGAAGATCACTCCCCTCTGCCGCGCTCTAAATCTCTGTCGCAGAATCGCTGCTCTGTAAAATCGGCTCCCAAAGTTGCAGACTCGCCGGAATCGTGATCGCTGCTCGCCCTCTGCCGAAGCTCTCAAGGTCGGCGAACTCTGCTGCCCTCCAAGTCGCCGAAGACCGAATTCCCTCTAGTTGCCCGAATCGTGAATGCGGCTCCCCTCTGCTCAGTGTAATTCACTGGTTTTATTAATTTCTTTTTTTTCTTTTTTCAATCAAAGGATTAGATCAGTCTTTCCTAAATCGCACCCCTTTCCTTCGATTAATGGTTCTGATTAAAATAGTTAGCTTTCCAAATTTGCGCTACTTTCCAAAATTAAACTCGTGTGGCGATTAATAGCTGGAATGTGGCGATGGATCGCCACAGCCTCTGTTTTTCTTGTGTAAAGTAAGTCGCCGATTTCTGTTGTGTAATGTTGCTTTTGTGATATTTTGGCGATTGATCGCTAGATAAAGTGGCGATTGCTCGCCATTTCTTTTGTTTCGCCACTCCTTGCCTCTCTTTTTCCTCTTTCTATTTTATCCTGTTTAAAATAATTGCTCTGCAAAATCTATCAAATTCTTTTAAATATTTGAGAAAACCTTATCAACTTAAGTGTAAAAAATATAAGTAAGTGTGTAAAATTACACACTTATCAGTAGTTATGCATATTCTCCAACCAGTGAAAGTTCCTGTTAGAATTAATTTGTTATTGTTGTTCAACACAACAGTTACTTCTTCTTTCTTTGGCACACACTATACTTGACTCCCCCAAGAGTTGTCTGATATGGGATAGATAGTCTCTGCATCTAACCATTTAATTATCTCTTTCTTCACAACCTTCTTCATAATCGGGTTAGTTTTTTCTGTTGCCCAATGGAGTTACTATGACAGTCTTCAAGTAAGATTTTATGCATGCAAATTGAAGGGTTGATCCCTTTAGTGTCAGCTATAGTCTAGCCAATTGCCTTCTTGAATTTTCTCAACACCACTAATAAATATTCTTCATGTTGTTCAGTGAGATTTGTATCAATAATTACTGGTAAATGATATTCTGCCCAAGATATGGGTACTTTAATTGTGCAGGCAGAGTTTTAAGTTTTTAACTCAAGTGGTTTCTCAATTGAAGGTGTGGTTTGCTTCAACTTTCATCTTGATAATTGTAGAGACTCAAACTGTCTATTTGGTTTGCAGTTAATCTAGTTTGTCTGTAACACAATTTCTTCAAGCTCATCATGCAACTCTTCTTCTTCTGTTGAATCTGTTAGCTGACTGTTGTCATCTTCACTGTCTTCAAAAACTTCAACTGCTCAATAGTCTTCTGGTTAGTCTACAAATTTCATTGCTCTCTGCACATTAAATGTGACCTGCTGATCATGAACATGCATAGTCAACTCACCTTTCTATACATCTATAATAGCTCTTCTAGTAGCTAAAACGGGTTCCAAAAATTTAAGAACATCAAGATCACCGTCACAATCTACCACTATAAAACCATCAAGGAATATAAATTTATCCACTTTCACTAGCACATCTTTGATTTGCCCTCTACATAAGCTAATGATTGATTTACAAGCTAAAATGTCAACCATTGTTGGCCTCTCTTCACCAATACTAAGTTATTAAATATTGACATAGGCATTAAATTAATGATGCTCCTAAATCACAGAGAGCTTGCCAAATAGTTATTTACTATTGCACAAGGTATAGTGAAATTGTCTGAATCCTTTAATTTTAGTTGAAGTTTGTTATTTAGAATCGCACTGCTCCCTTTTGTCATTGCCACAATTTCAAAGTCATTCAACCTTTCTTTTTGTTTGAAAGTCCTTCATGAAGTCTGTTCTATCGATCGCATTACTCCCTTTTATAATGCGCAGATGCTTCAAAATATCCAGAAATCTCTTGAACTGCTTGTCTAGCTAACAATGGAAAAAGTTAGAGGTCTCATAAGTTGTAATTTAGGTTGCTTTTGGTGTAGTATTGTTGTAGCAGACTGTTTTTCAGATAGCTTTTTGTAATAGTAATTCGTCTTTTTCCTGCTCTTCTATTTATGATGTGGTTTCCTATTGTGGTATTTTTTGTGCCTTAATAGTTAGAATAATATTTTCATTTCTCAGGTAATAGTTTGCAATACTCCTTATCCTCAGCTCTTGGATTTTCTGTTTTACTTGGAAAGACGTCGTGAGGTTTGTTACGCATTGAACTTGCAAGTCCAAATTGGTTTTCTAAATTTCTTAGTGATGCACTTGACTTTGAACTAACGCCTCATTCTTTTCCATGTAGTTTTAAGTAGATTTCTATAGATGCTAAGGATGACTTACCTTTTTGTGGCCTATTCTATTGCATAATCTAGGTGGATTTGATGTCTATTATGCATATTTGAAGATCTAGATCTTTGTTTTGAGAATTCCAAATAAAAGTTAGATGTTGTTTTCACCCTCGATTATAAGTGTTATAGTAGGCATTGTTGTTCGCGTTGAAGTTTTTTATTCTAGTTGTAAGTTCCACCATAGCATGTGTGACAACCCTCCATGAAGGCAAAAACGGCTCAAGATTCTGTTAATTGTAAGGGCTCAGCCAATATCAGTCGAGGTGCACAATTCCACGTCGCTTAGGAGAGTGGAAATTGTGTTGTTTATAAATAAAGTTTTCCTCCCTACCTAGTACAACGCGTTTTGGAACTGATCCTAAGAACAAATCTGTGCGGGCTCTGGTCCAAAATAGACAATATTGTACTAGAAGCACCGGGGACTCGATGGCATGTTGACTCAAAATTTGAAGAATAGTTTTCAAAAGAATGCTCTCCTCCACAGTATGTGCAAGTGACTGTTATAGCATGTTAGTGCTCCAAGTGGCAGATCGTTGATCATGCTAGCTAATGAGGATACTTGAGCAGTAATGGCTGTCATGGCATCCAACTCATGTACTCTAGAAACTTTTTGAGTTGTTGCTGCTTTTCAATAGGCCACTAGTAATTATTATTCGACATTGCCTCAAAAATCTCATAAGCTTCATCACAAGTCTTGAGTAAAATTGCACTATTTGCTGAATCATCAACGATATATCTGGTTTAACCACTAATACCATTATAAAATGTCTCCATTTTCACCCACGCAGGTTTTCCATGTTGCAGACATTTTCCTAGCATCTCTGTGCATCTCTCTCATGCATCATATAGTGATTCTTCATCGAATTGTTTGGATGAAGTGATGTCATTCCAAAGCTTGACTTTCTTGGTTGTTAAAAATATTTCCTAAAAAACTTTTGTCAAATCGTCCAAAAAAGAATTCGAAGATATGGAGTTTAGCCATACTTTAGCTCTCTTATTTGAAAGGTAGAGTTTCAGTCGTAATGTGTCTTCAGAAAATGCATGGATATTGAAACGAAGAAGAGGACGAAGCTTAAAACGACGTCCAAGCTGAGTTATCTTGTTCTTTTTCGTTGACTCTGCTCAGGGATGTTGTATTTCGGTATCTGCTCTTTGGAGGAGGGCATATGGGTGGCACTAAGCCCTTGCAATGGTCTCAACTTGCAAAAAAAAACGACGCATTTTACAAATGCTTCCTACAGTAGTATTGGTTGAAAGATTTTGTTTCTTCATCGCGAAAGGCTTCTAAAACTATCGCTGCTAATGTGCTCCAGGATTGGAGTCTGCCATCCGTTGATCCTCGTGATGATCTCCAGGCAAAAAAGTTTGCCTTGACGTTGCTTGCTCACGCTGTTGATTAGCTTTCAGAACCTTCGGCTAATGCTTCGGCAAACTGTACTCTCTTATGCTCTTTGATTTTTTTTTTGCAAATGTGACAGATTTTTAGACAATATGATAAATTCTAATGCTGAAGTTGAATATAAGCTGTCTTTATATAGTTGATGTACTCTCTTAATCGCTGTGTTTGTGTTGTTTCATTTTTTCGAATCTTCTTTTGTTTGAATCTTCTTAGGCTTATTGGGTTTGAAGAAGCGATTGAGGGTAGAAAAGGTAGTTACCCTGAGACTATCTAAAGCTTAAATTTAC
Source organism: Begonia masoniana (assembly GCA_022432975.1). Taxonomy (NCBI): domain Eukaryota; kingdom Viridiplantae; phylum Streptophyta; class Magnoliopsida; order Cucurbitales; family Begoniaceae; genus Begonia; species Begonia masoniana. The sequence goes on along the minus strand of CM039516.1, from coordinate 31,082,490 downwards.
TAAGATAATTCTTGAGACTATCTCGTTGATGATGATGATGATAAAATACTGTTCTTCTGTGATAGTCTTCCAACTCTAATTTTTTATTCGCTTCTTACAGTTTCTTCTTTGATGGGGTGCCTTTATTTGCTCTCTTCTTCATGAACGGTCGCTCTCCTTTTCCAAGGTAGAATTGGGTGTATTTTATGGTTGCTTTGTTTGTTCTGGTTTGTGTCCCGACTTTCCCTAATTTTGCTGTAATGCATTGCTTTGTGTTGGCTTTGTATGTGTCAACATAGAGGTGTTCGTTAGAACTACAAATCAGCTTACTTAACTTTGTTCATAAAGCAAAATTTTGGCAGATGGGTGAATGCTTGCGCTGTTTTTGTTCCGATTATCTTTGTTCAGCAATTAAATGCTTTGCCAAGTCTGCCGATCTGTTCTAATGTCATTTCCATTGTGCAATTTTTGTCACCCATTGATTTAGTTGCCTGTATCAGAGTCATGGATACTGTTGCCTATAGGAGTTTTCTTCTTCCACGTTATTTCTATTTGATTTCTTTCTAGTAAAAGTGTAATGGAGATTAAGGGGACCGACGCAGAGGGCTTCAGCCTTAGCTATGGTTGATTTAACTATAAAAAAAAAAACTATAGCTTTCTTGCAAATGTGTTTTTTTTCTTTTCAAATTAATCAATTTTAATTTTATATTCAAATCAAGGAAATGAAAAGTATTCTTCCTTTACATATATGGGTCTTAGTGGAACTTATCGTGGAACCTCTGTACCAGCATCATAAACTTGGAGATATGCTTCCAAAAAAGATAAGAATTTAGTAATATTTCCTATTGTGAAACAGTCTTCATCAAAATTGAAAACTGATTTGCTCTAATATCTTGCACAAAGGTTTGTAATCTGATGAAACGTGGATAAAAACCTGTGTGCCCCAAAGAAACTTTGAATCCCTTTCAGTGTCTTTCGTGGAGGTAATTTGTTAATAACCTTTATCTTTGTTTTTTCAACTTCCAACTCTTTTCAGAAATCCGATTCTTATTGGAATAAAGTCATTCTTTTCATTGAAAATAACTATTGTCCCACTTTTCTTTAGAACACACTGTACTGAGTTAATCCATTAACTATCTGAAATTGAATAAATAATTCCAGCATCCAACCATTTAAAAATTTTTTTTTTAACAACTTCCTTAAGGGTTTAATCTTCTTTGTTGCTCTTTTGATATGCGGCACCTTCTTCCAATAATATTTTGTGCATGCAAATACTATGGCTAATTCTCTTAATATCTTTAACTGTCCATCCTAGAGCTTTCTTAAAATTCTCCAGCACTTGCAATAATTATTCTTCTTGCATTGAAGACAAAGTAGCTCAAATGATAATAACGTCTCATTGTATCCGAGATATGCATATTTAAGATGTGATGACTAGGGGTGTACGTGGTCCAGTCTGATTTTGAAAAAAATTAGGACCGGACCAATAATATTCTGTTTTTATTTTTATGACCGGTACCATAAATTTTTTTTAAGGCCCGGACCAAAACTGGACTAGAAATTCGGTTCCGATTCTGGTTTTCCCATTAATCTAACAAAGAAAGTAACACCAAATTAACATAAACCAAAACAACAACAAATGATTACTGTAATCATCCCAACACAGCAACAAAAACAGCAAAGCTAAAAACATCCGGCCAAAACAAAACCAACAACAGCAAAAACAACTAACAAAAACAGCAAAAACAACTATATCATCACAAAACAGCAACAAAAACAGCAAATTCGCTGGAACATCGGGGCCAAAACAGAACCAATAACAGAAAAAACAACTAAATCATCAAAAAACAGCAACAAAAAGAGCAAATCGAATTACAATATGCTGGAAAACTAACACAAACAAATGCTCTCGGTCACGCCTGAAGACTCTCCCAAGAACAGAAGCATAGTGAACGTAAAATAGAGGTGGGTGCGAGGTGGATGCGACGTACGAGGAAATGAATAGCTGTTGTTGGTACTTACTCAGAGTCCAGAGAGCTCCGATTCAGATTGAAGACGTCGGCGACGACTGAGAGAGAAGATTGACGTTGAACTAAAGATCAGGCTTCGGCTTCAGCGACAACAACGGTGATGGTGACGGCAACGGTGAGCGCGAGACAACCCTCCTCTCTGGCTCTCCCCTCTCCTCTGATGTTTCGACAGAAATAAAAAATTAGGTTGAATTTCTGTAGATTTTTCCTTTTCTTCCTTTCTTATGTGGTCCGATTCGGGTTTTCGGGTTTTTGTCAATAAACCCGAAAATCGAACTGAATATTTCGGTTCTGCTTCAGCAGAACCGAAATTTATTTTTTTAAAAACAAAAACCGACCAGAACCGGACCAAATAGGTCGGTTCTGGTCTGGTTCGTCGGTCCAGGTGGGTTTTGTACACCCCTAGTGATGACAACTGTTTTAACTCCAGTATTGGTGCTTCCTTGATGGATGACTTAAAAATTTTAACTTGTTGTTATGCTCTTTTCAATGCTTCGAACTGTTTGCCATAGCTTTGATAAATCTACTTTACTTCTTTTGATTCATAATTTTTTGTCTTTGCTATCCCTTTTGTTATTGAAAAGCTGTCTTCTTCATCATATGGACAGACATTTCATCAGCTTTAGTACATTGAAGGTAATTTACTGGTCATTACTCTCATTGTGAGCTCTCATTTTTTAACATCAATCAACGTCCTTTATGTAGCTAGAAAGGGTCTTCCCAATATGATGGGTACTTTATGATTTGCCTTATAATCTAGGATAATAAAATCTGTTAGAAAAATAAACTTATCTACTGTAAAATCTGCCAAAATTTTGTAATGTATAAAACTTTGAATAAATTTTTCGCGAAATTTAAGTATAAATTTGACCTCGGTTTGTTAAATTTTGTTAGGCAGTAACGTACAAATTTTTGGTCACTTATGGCCTGTACGAAAAATTTAAAGCAATTAATTAAAATTTTGGGTTGACGTTCGTGTGTTTCGAGTGAATTAAGTTCACGGAAGAATAACGTTAGGGCTAATCGAAAGAAATTATTCGGTAAGGTTTGAAATTGGTAAATCGAAAACTATTAAATGGTTTTAATATAGTTAAAATAAATAATAAAAATTAAATTAAATTTTAAAACAATAAAGTTTTCAAAGAAAATCATATTGTTAGTTTTCTGTCCGCTAAAACACTCGAGAGAAAGGAAAGAGAGAGCCGACCCCGAGGGAAGGTCGTCGACGCCGGAACGGCCACTGTTTGGGCAGATCTTCGTGTCAAAATGTTTGACTCGACGAGTGGAGCAACGTTGTTGAAGGGCGTTCCCGACGGTAAGCCCTCAATCTCCCGATTTTTGCCTGAGAAGTTTCGGGTTTTTAGGTTTTTGAAGATTTGTGTATTGGGGTCGTTTCTTGGTTGTTTTGGGCAGAAATCGACCGGAAAAGAGGTGAGATACGGGTTGGAAACAAGATTTGGCGAAAAAGGATCAGAGAAACGCGATTTTTTGACCACAGGGCGCTCGGCCGTCGACGACCGAGTTGACTCGGTCGATAGGCTGAGTCAACTTGGTCTCTGGGTCGAGTCGACTCGGGCCCAAGGCTGAGTTGGGTCAGGCCGAGCAAGATCTGGGTTCGGGCCAGGACCAGCCCTATTCGGGCCGATTTCGACCCAGACCCAGCCCGAACCTGCTGGGTCTGACCCGAGCCAAGCTGGTTCGGGTTCGTCCGACTCGAACCGACTCGACCTGGACCGAACCAACCCGAATTGGTCTGATCAAAACCAGACCCAAATTGGTCTGATCGGATTCGGACCGGTAGTCAAAGTCAACATTTGACTTTGACCAATGATGTTGACCATTGACTTTTTGACCGTTGACTTTTTGACCAAAAGTCAACTTGAGCCGTTTGGACTCGTTTTAGCTCTGGCTCCCCATTATATCGTTTCTAACCTCTATTAGACTTTAACGGGGTTCCTCCTTTGTGTTTGATTCTGAGGGTGGAGGATTTTGTTGAGTTCGAAACAATTTCAGATGAGCCACCGGCTGCCAAGGTTAGGAGGACTCGCGTCACACGTATGAGTTATTATACGTATTGCGTTGTGCCTAGCCTAACATGCACATATATATATTGGTAGAATACTACTAGTATTCACACCGGCAGTTTTACTAACAGGTACATTCTATATCATTTGTGTATGTACATGTCTTCCTCGATTTATACTGCCTCGTAGAGTTTAAATGCCATGTTTTACTCGCCTTTGCTGACGGGCTCAATTTGAGATTTACTAGATTGGCAAGCAGATGAGTTTTTATTCATGCATTGGCTTCTTGCTGTGCCATTTGGAGTTCGATATTGGAGATAACCGTCTGACACTCTTAGATCAGCCCATATGCTGAGAATATCACAGGGTTATGCCCAATTGCACTCGTGTTTGAGGGTTGTTGTGGTACTCTCCACACTTGTTTGGACAGGGTACGTCCCCTTATAATAGGTGGAATACAGGGTACTCCCCCTTACAATAGGTAGAATACAGAGAGTATAATCTGTAAAAATTTAATAAAGTCATAATTTATCTTTATTAAATTTTTATGTATTTTACATAGGGTACGCCCCCTTACAATAGGTGGAATACATGGTACGCCTCCTTGCAATAGGTGGAATACAGAGAGTAAAATCCATAAAAATTTAATAAAGTTATGCAATAGGTGGAATACAGAGAGTAAAATCTGTAAAAATTTAATAAAGTTATAATTTATCTTTATTAAATTTTTATGGATTTTACACAGGGTGCGCCCCCTTACAATAGGTGCCCCCTTATAATAGGTGCCCCCTTATAATAGGTGGAATACAGGGTACTCCCTTTTACAATAGGTGGAATACAGGGTACGCTCCCTCATTGTAACGACTCGACGGGTTCTCCTGCCCAAGCCGTGCAGTCCATGCTTCCACAGGGTCCTGCCACGTGGCAGCCACACAGGCCCATCACGTGTACTCACGATCTTCTCCCACTACCTGATTTAATGGGAGTTTTTGTCTTCCCTGGGATTAGAATCTTGGCTCCCAGGCTTCATAACCAAGGGTTCATCATCCCAGGTACCACTTGAGCTACTCCTTGACCCTCACCCCGTACCCTGCTTAAGCTCTCCACTGGGAATACCCGAACATAAAGTAATAAACTGTTTAGTTCAACCAAATTTATTCACTTTTAATTACGTTACCTTTTTATTATTACTTTCCCTTCTCTTTGCTATTTCTTTTCATTTAATTAAAACAACTATTTCATTAAACAACCACTTTATCCTTTTATTTTCTCTCTAATTCTTCCTTTCTAAGTTAGATAATTCTAAGATCCATAACTTAATTAAATCTAAAGCAATACACATTGAGGAAAAATTCTCGGGTGTTACAGTAAGTTTCCTCTTCCTCTCATTTTGTCTCTCGATCTCACTGTCTCTCTCTTCCCCGATCTCTCTCACTCTCCCTCTCTGATGTTCTCTGTATCTCTCTCACACTCTCTTCTCTCGGCAGAATCCTTTATGAAGAAGAATGATTTGGTTTTATTTTAAAACTTGAACTGGCCCAGCAACCAAGACCGAACCGGTTCACTTAAGACAACTCTAACCGAACCGGACCAACAGCGACCCAACCCGCACTGTTCACTGACCCGACCCGGTACTGTTCACTAACCCGACCAGACACTGTTCACGACCCGACCCGGACCCGAACTGAATTTCGACCCAAATCAACCCGGACCAATCGAAAATGTAACCGGTAAGAAATTTCTGCCCAAATTCTTCTAAAGTTGGTATAATTGGGATTTTAATATTGATATTCGAATTAGGCAGGAAAGATTTTCGAGCTGTCCGATTCAATCCAAATCGATCCAACCGATCTGATCTGACCTAAGATTTCAACGTTACTATTTTAGAATTTTTGGAATACCCCTATAAACACTAATTGCTCAGAATCCAAGTAAGTGCAAATACAATATTTTGCAACATTTTGGCTACGACCCTACATCACATGATAGATTATTTTCCTCATTACTGTTTATTTTATTACATGTTTTTTTATAGTTTTGCACATATATTAGAATATCGACATAGAATATTTAAAAGATAAATGAATAGGACAATTGCATGTGTATGAAAAAGTAAAAGGGAATTGATGACATATACGTGATAGCAAAAGCCTGAACGACAGTGAGATGGTGAGCTTGAACGTTAAAAATAAAAGTAAAAGATGACGAAGCCTGAACGACAATGAGATGACTAAGTCTTAAAAGAATGTTGAGTTTTCAACCAGTCTGCAACTGCTAACAGGATTTGGTAAAAGTAAAAGTAAAAGTTTTGTAACTTGCACGTATTTATACTTACTAATATCTCATAGTTTTTAATATGTGATGTAGGTGAATTTTTATCTGAGAAAGAACTAGCTACGATTGAGAACCCTCCAGTGGCAAGTGAGCATACAGATGAAGAACATATCGGTGATTTCAAGGAAAATAATTTAAATTAGTATGTTTTAATTTTCAAACGATATTTAAGGTTTTGAAATAATTATGTTGAATTTTATCATTAAATAAAGTCTCATAAATTGTTTTAATTATGCGATGGTTTCAAGATTTTGAACAAATTTATTATCAAGCTTCCGCAAAATTAGAGTTTTAAATAATGTTTTAATTATGATTTAACACTCGATTTCAAATCAATTTAGAGAAAATTCTAGAGTTTTCAAAATTAGTGTTTCAAATTGGAGATTTTTAAATTGGGGCTTTACAGTGGTCCCCTTGGGCCCAAGTTTGAGTGGTTGTTAGTCCCTCTTGGTGTGCTCTAGTGCGTGTGTCCTGGTAGCCTAGGGTTGAGTTAGTCCCTCTTAGTTGATACTGATTGATATGCCCATAATGTGGTCCCCTTGGGCCCAGGGTTGAGTGGTTGTTAGTCCCTCTCGGTTGATGCTGATTGATAAGTCTACAGTGTGGTCCCCTTGGGCTCAGGGTTAAGTGGTTGTTAGTCCCTCCTGATGTGCTCTAGCGCGTGTGTCCCGGTGGCCCAAGGTTAAGTGGTTGTTAGTCCCTCTTGGTTGATACTGATTGATAAGTCCACAGTGTGGTCTTCTTGGGCCCAGGGTTGGGTGGTTGTTAGTCCCTCTTGGTTGATACTGACTGAAAAGTCCACAGTGTGGTCCCCTTGGGCCCATGGTTGAGTGGTTGTTAGTCCCTCCTTGTTGATCCTGATTGATAAGTCCACAGTGTGGTCCCCTTAGGCCCAGGGTTGGTCCCTCCTGGTTGATACTGATTGATAAGTCCACAGTGTGGTCCCTTTGGGCCCAGGGTTGAGTGGTTGTTAATCTCTCCTGGTGTGCTCTAGCGCCGTTCCCACGATGGCCCATGGGGAGTGGTTATTGAATCCCTCCTGGCTGGTAAGTCTATTGTGCGGTTTCTGTGATGGCCCATGATGAGTGATTATTGAATCCCTCTGACTTGGTAAGTCCATTTTGCGGTTTCCACGATGGCCCATGGGGAGTAGTTATTGAATCCCTCATAGCTGGTAAGTCCATTGTGCGATTCCTGCGATGGCCCCACGGGAGTGGTTATTGAATCCCTCCTAGTTGGTGTATTTTCTTATCTTCTCCTTATGAGGCCCTTCCTGGTGTTATTGCGGCCTTTAGGTGTAGTATGGTTCAAATAATTTTTGCATGACTTCTTTTATTTTCTGTTCACCTGAATATGTGTGATGGTGGGTAGGTATAGTATCCTATACTGAGTTTGTCAACCACCCTATCGACTTTCCCCTCTTCAGGTAAGGGAAGAAGAAAGAAGAATTGGTTGGGATCAGTGCTACAGACATTATTTTTCTTTTGTCTTTTTCATACCTATTTTGTAATGGGTAAGAGCATATTCGAGATTGTTGTAACGCCCCGAGTTATCTGAACCCGGTTCGCTACCCATAACATTATCATGACTAAGAAATTTTGATAATAAATTCAAAGCTTCACTCGACAGTCAAGATTAGACTTCTCAAAATATTTAAAACTTGCAGCGGAAATTCTTTTTGAACAACAATGAAGTTAAACAAAACTGTGAAAAACATTATTAAAATAGTCATTGGGAATGTTAAGAAATATTCAGCCGAAAGGAATGAGGGTTTAAGGCACGAAATACTCTTTCGGTTTCAGAAGACAACGCATCTGCCGACGACTAAGTCAACGGAAGAAGCAGGAATAGAAAACCGAAGACTCCTGCCGATGACGTCAGCCGGAAGGAAGGAAAACAAAAGACATCACTCGGTAGACTTCATCTACCGATGACGTGTACAAACAACGCAACACCCTCCGCCGATAATGCCAATACAACTCTTTCCGATAGAATTAAAATACATACTACATCTTCCGATCATTTAGACTACATCTGCCGACACGTGCTTCACGCGTGACTCCATAAGACATCTACCGGTAGACTTTCATCTTCCGATAGACTTACACACCGCATCTACCGACAGACTTTCATCTTCCGATAGACTTACACACCGCATCTACCGATAGACTTTCATCTTCCGATAGACTTACACACCGCATCTACCGACAGACTTTCATCTTCCGATAGACTTACACACCGCATCTACCGATAGACTTTCATCTTCCGATAGACACCAAACCACAACTCAATACCTGCCGATAGGCATCACCTACCGATAGAAACAGAGCGACATTCCGAATACTCTTAACTATACCTATACGACCCCATCTAAGAAGAGAACCTGTTTGCTCTACTGAAATCGCTTTATAAACAAATCAGACCAATGCATCACTCTACATCCATCAAATAATAAATTTCAAATTTCCAAAAAAATACCAACATCAGAAAGTAAAACTCAATTTGTCCAAAACGCTGAAATCACTACTGTTATGAAAACTCGATCCATCTAAAATAAAGCATTGATAATAAAACCTTCACTCCACAGACATCAATTAAACTGCCCCATCAGCTGCCAGAACATTGTGTGGATGCACTCCTCCAACCCAACTAGCCTTCTGTGAACTCAGTAAACACACCTGCTAAAACTTCTTCACCTACATCACAAAACTCATCTATTAGCCTAATGCTAAGCAAGTAAAGCAATAATGCATGAAAAGCTGAAGACATGTCATCCTAGCATGCAGTTTCTACTTTTCTCATCTCTGTTACATATTCATCGTTATAATCGGATTCCTCTCTAAATTGGGAGTTGAATCACTTCTCCCAAAGTATGAACATCCCTGTCTCATTAGGAGTTGGATTAATTCTCCTAACAGTGAATATATATATACTGATCAATGTTCAGATCCACTTCGAAATTGGGAGTTGGATCAGTTTTTCCAAAGTATGATCCTTGGCTCATTAAGGGTTGGATTAGTTCCCTTAACAGAAAATGTTTCACATAAATCACTTCAGAATGTTCACTTCCTCACTATATCAAAACATGTAAACTCATTTTCGTATATTTTCAAATATATGATGCATGAAACAGGAAAATATTCAAACACACAAAAATCCTAATGTTCTGTGATGTAGGCCCGAAGGCACAAGCAAACTTTACTTACCTGGATTCCTAGCAAATGCTCGGTTAAGAGCTACTTCGGGGGTTTGTTCACCTATATTCATAAACAGAATGTTAAACCTTAATCTAAGCTATTCAGAAATCTAAGGAGTTAGTTTGGGAACACTACTCATAGAGCATTCCCGAATAAACTCCAAACCCGAACCGCTATTTCTCTCAACTTTTCCAAAATACTCACATTGTCCTAATTCGGTTATCTATTCATCAATACATGAAGAAAACTAAAGAACTTACCTAAGTTGAAGGATATCGGGAAGGGAAATCGTCTGGAGAGCTCTACTGGGTTGAGCAGAAAAATCGAGAGTGAAATGAGCATTGACGGCTATACCTCATTTACTCTTTCCTTAAATACGTTATCCACAATATAAATTGACAATTACCCTTATGCCCTCACTTAGTTACTCATTAACCTAATTGCTATTTCTCCCTATTTCATTCTATAAAATTCACACTTAGAAGATTAATTGGTTATTTTAATTCTAATAAATCGGGTGTTACAATCTATCCTCCTTAAAAGAATTTTGTCCTCAAAATTCAGTACCTGAACAATCTTGGATGCTGGTCCATCATGTCTTGCTGGCGTTCCCAAGTTGTCTCCTCTATATTCTGATTATGCCATAAGACTTTCACTAGTGGAACTTCCTTGTTGCGTAATACTTTCACTGCATAATCCAAGATTCTTACTGGTCTCTCCTCATAGGTCAGTGTAGGTTGAATTTCAATGTTCTGCTGTTCCACAATCTGAGATGGATCCCTCAAGCACTTCTTAAGCATAGAAATATGGAACACATTGTGGATTCCTTCCATAGAGTCTGGCAATTGCAGCTCATATGCTGATTTTCCAATCCTTTTCAAGATTGAGAAAGGTCCAACATATCTTGGGTTAAGCTTCCCTCTCTTCCCAAATCTCACAACTCCTTTGAATGGTGATACCTTAAGAAAAACCTCACTACCAACTTCAAACTCTAACTCTCTGCGCCTCCTGTCAGCATAGCTTTTCTGTCGACTTTGAGCTGTTAAAATCCTCTGACGGATGAGAGCAACCTTCTCAACAGTTTGCTGCACAATATCAGGACCAAGTAACTGTGCTTCACCAACTTCATCCCAATACAAGGGTGATCTGCATTTTCGTCCATACAATGCTTCATACGGTGCCATTCCTATTGTTGCCTGAAAACTATTGTTATAAGAAAATTCCACCAAGGGCAAATACTTGCTCCAAGAACCTTGAAAATCCAAAACACATGCCCGGAGCATATCCTCTAATGTTTGAATGGTTCTTTCAGATTGTCCATCAGTTTGAGGGTGGAAAGCTGTGCTGAAACTGAGCTGAGTTCCCATAGCCTTGTGCAAACTCTTCCAAAACTTAGATGTAAATCTAGCATCTCGGTCTGAAACTATGGTGCTTGGAACTCCGTGCAATCTAACAACTTCCTGAACATACAACTCAGCAAGTTGATCCATCGAGTATGTCATCTTCATAGGCAGAAAATGGGATGATTTGGTCAAACGGTCAACTATTACCCAAATTGCATCATGTCCTTTAATTGTTCTAGGTAATCCTACAACAAAATCCATGGTTATTTGTTCCCATTTCCATTCAGGAACTGGCAAAGGTTGTAACGTTCCTGAGGGTCTCTGATGCTCGGCTTTAATCTGCTGACAACACAAACATGATCCTACATATTCTGCCACACTTCTTTTCATACTTGGCCACCAGTAATGCTGTTTAAGATCTTTATACATCTTCGTACTCCCAGGGTGAACTGAGAATCTAGAAGAATGAGCCTCAGAAAGAATCTCATTCCGAAGTTCCATAATGGCAGGAACAAACCATCTGTTTCTGAACTTAAGGATTCCATCAGAAGAACAGTTAAAGTTTAAATTGTCCGTAGAATCCATACTTGACTTGTACCTAATATCAGTAGCATTCTTCGGTTGGGGCCATTCCTTAACTGCTTGAACCTTGGCTGGATCGACTGTTATTCCATCACCAGAGATCACATGACCCAGAAAGTGAACTCTATCCAACCAAAATTCACACTTGGAAAACTTAGCATAGAGCTGGTGCTGCCTAAGTACTCCTAACACCAAATTCAAGTGCCTTGCATGATCCTCCTTAGTTCTAGAATAGATTAGAATGTCGTCTATGAATACTATGACAAACTTATCCAAATACTCATGAAACACTCTGTTCATAAGGTCCATGAATGCTGCTGGTGCATTTGTCAAACCAAAAGACATAACCAAAAACTCATAATGCCCATACCTTGTGCGAAAGGCAGTCTTTGGGATATCTTCAGATTTAACCTTCAACTGATAATAACCTGACCTCAGATCAATCTTAGAGAAAACTCTTGCACCATTGAGCTGGTCAAATAAATCATCAATTCTCGGCAGGGGATACTTGTTTTTAACAGTTAACTTATTCAGTTCTCTATAATCGATGCACATGCGCATTGATCCATCCTTCTTTTTGACAAAAAGGACAGGTGCACCCCACGGTGAAAAGCTCGGGCGTATGAACCCTTTCTCTAACAACTCTTCCAACTGCTCTTTTAATTCCTTGAGTTCTGCAGGTGCTAACCTATAGGGATTTTTAGACACAGGTTCAGCTCCAGGGTAGACATCTACAACAAACTCAATTTCTCTATCTGGTGGCAAACCGGGAAGGTCATCTAGAAACACTTCAGGGAAGTCTTGGACATATTTTGAGGAGTTGCATTTTCTACAAGTTGTGTATCTAGAACACATGCCAAGAAGCACAAGTACTCCTTGCATGGTGAAGGTCTAAAATTTAAAGAAGTCATAACAGACATTTCCTTACTCTTCTCTGAAGCTTGGAAGGTATGTTTCAAACTACCAGGGGGTTGGAAACTAACTATTCCAGTTCTACAATCAATTGTGGCATGGTGTTTAAACAACCAGTCCATTCCTAAGATCACATCAAATCCCAAAATATCCATAACAATAAGATCAGCAGGTAAACTCACATTTCCTACTAACACATCACTGTCTAGCATCACTCGGTTAGAGTGCATGTTTTCCCCAGAGGGTAAGGCAACATTAAACACACGCATGGAAGGGGTAAACTGTACATCTAATTTATTGGCAAAAGTAGATGCTATAAATGAGTGCGTTGCACCAGAGTCTAATAAAGTAAAAGCAGGCACAGAATTGATCAATATGGTACCTGACACAACAGCGGGCTGTTCTTCACTTGACTCCATCATGGAGAATATTCTTGGTTTGATCAAAGCAGGGCCACTCTTTGGATTTGGGCAGTCTCTACTAATGTGTCCAACTTTGTTACAATTGAAGCATCTGGCGACTCTAGGCTTCGAGCACTCCTTGAATGTATGTCCAACCTCCTCACAGTTGAAACATTTCCCAAATCCCATTCTGCATTCCCCGGGGTGGTTCTTCAAGCACTTAGGACACTGAGGAAATTTCCTGACATTCTGCACCTTTCCTCCTTCTCCTTGGCTACTTTGGCCTTCACTTGGCCTCTTCATCCCTCTATGAGGATGTGGCTGAACAAACCTTTGTGGGGCTTCCTTCGGTCCAGCACACTTCCTCTCAGCTTCTTCTACTTCCAGGGCAGTGGACACAACTTCACTTAATGTCAAACCCTTAATTCCACAGAATTTAACCCCTCTATAAATTTCAGGCTTAAGTCCATGCACAAATTTGAACACCTTATCCTCATCCTGGTGAGCAAAATGTCCAGCAAACCTGGACAGAGACTCAAACTGTCTACTATACTCGGCCACAGACCCCGTCTGCTTCAAGTTCAGAAATTCCAACTTCTTTGCAGTCTGAACAGTGCTGTTAAAATACTTCTCATAGAAAATGTCCTTGAATTGAGACCAAGGCATCGCCAAAACATCCGTGGCGGTCTCAATAGTTTCCCACCAAAGTTGAGCATCTCCAGCCAGATGAAATGTTGCCAATGTGACCTTGTCTCCCTCTCCAATGTTGGCACACCTGAACATGCTCTCTATCTTCCTAAGCCATCCTTCAGCAATAACTGGATCAGTTGACTGACCATCAAACGTGGGTGGTCTTAGTCTCCGGAACCTATCTCCAGAATTCTCACTGTTAGAACCAGAGTTAGCACTCCCATGTGCTTCCCGACTCAACAACACACCTAGCTGATCGGACTGCTGACGCACAATGTCTGTCTGCTGGCGCATCAGCTCAGTCAGCTGCCTAATCACACTAGAGTCTTCCTCATTCCACGGATTTGGTGTCTCTCTTGGTATTCTTGGTCTTCCTGGTCGTCTAGACATTTCACTATATTCCTAGACAAGATGAATTATTCACATAAATATCTAATAATAATATTAACTTAAACACTTACAGTTGTTGGAGTGCTTCCATGCAACGATCGGCACTGATGAGTAATCTTTTGAACAGTTTAACTGAATGTCTCTGATACCATACTGTAACGCCCCGAGTTATCTGAACCCGGTTCGCTACCCATAACATTATCATGACTAAGAAATTTTGATAATAAATTCAAAGCTTCACTCGACAGTCAAGATTAGACTTCTCAAAATATTTAAAACTTGCAGCGGAAATTCTTTTTGAACAACAATGAAGTTAAACAAAACTGTGAAAAACATTATTAAAATAGTCATTGGGAATGTTAAGAAATATTCAGCCGAAAGGAATGAGGGTTTAAGGCACGAAATACTCTTTCGGTTTCAGAAGACAACGCATCTGCCGACGACTAAGTCAACGGAAGAAGCAGGAATAGAAAACCGAAGACTCCTGCCGATGACGTCAGCCGGAAGGAAGGAAAACAAAAGACATCACTCGGTAGACTTCATCTACCGATGACGTGTACAAACAACGCAACACCCTCCGCCGATAATGCCAATACAACTCTTTCCGATAGAATTAAAATACATACTACATCTTCCGATCATTTAGACTACATCTGCCGACACGTGCTTCACGCGTGACTCCATAAGACATCTACCGGTAGACTTTCATCTTCCGATAGACTTACACACCGCATCTACCGACAGACTTTCATCTTCCGATAGACTTACACACCGCATCTACCGATAGACTTTCATCTTCCGATAGACTTACACACCGCATCTACCGACAGACTTTCATCTTCCGATAGACTTACACACCGCATCTACCGATAGACTTTCATCTTCCGATAGACACCAAACCACAACTCAATACCTGCCGATAGGCATCACCTACCGATAGAAACAGAGCGACATTCCGAATACTCTTAACTATACCTATACGACCCCATCTAAGAAGAGAACCTGTTTGCTCTACTGAAATCGCTTTATAAACAAATCAGACCAATGCATCACTCTACATCCATCAAATAATAAATTTCAAATTTCCAAAAAAATACCAACATCAGAAAGTAAAACTCAATTTGTCCAAAACGCTGAAATCACTACTGTTATGAAAACTCGATCCATCTAAAATAAAGCATTGATAATAAAACCTTCACTCCACAGACATCAATTAAACTGCCCCATCAGCTGCCAGAACATTGTGTGGATGCACTCCTCCAACCCAACTAGCCTTCTGTGAACTCAGTAAACACACCTGCTAAAACTTCTTCACCTACATCACAAAACTCATCTATTAGCCTAATGCTAAGCAAGTAAAGCAATAATGCATGAAAAGCTGAAGACATGTCATCCTAGCATGCAGTTTCTACTTTTCTCATCTCTGTTACATATTCATCGTTATAATCGGATTCCTCTCTAAATTGGGAGTTGAATCACTTCTCCCAAAGTATGAACATCCCTGTCTCATTAGGAGTTGGATTAATTCTCCTAACAGTGAATATATATATACTGATCAATGTTCAGATCCACTTCGAAATTGGGAGTTGGATCAGTTTTCCCAAAGTATGATCCCTGGCTCATTAAGGGTTGGATTAGTTCCCTTAACAGAAAATGTTTCACATAAATCACTTCAGAATGTTCACTTCCTCACTATATCAAAACATGTAAACTCATTTTCGTATATTTTCAAATATATGATGCATGAAACAGGAAAATATTCAAACACACAAAAATCCTAATGTTCTGTGATGTAGGCCCGAAGGCACAAGCAAACTTTACTTACCTGGATTCCTAGCAAATGCTCGGTTAAGAGCTACTTCGGGGGTTTGTTCACCTATATTCATAAACAGAATGTTAAACCTTAATCTAAGCTATTCAGAAATCTAAGGAGTTAGTTTGGGAACACTACTCATAGAGCATTCCCGAATAAACTCCAAACCCGAACCGCTATTTCTCTCAACTTTTCCAAAATACTCACATTGTCCTAATTCGGTTATCTATTCATCAATACATGAAGAAAACTAAAGAACTTACCTAAGTTGAAGGATATCGGGAAGGGAAATCGTCTGGAGAGCTCTACTGGGTTGAGCAGAAAAATCGAGAGTGAAATGAGCATTGACGGCTATACCTCATTTACTCTTTCCTTAAATACGTTATCCACAATATAAATTGACAATTACCCTTATGCCCTCACTTAGTTACTCATTAACCTAATTGCTATTTCTCCCTATTTCATTCTATAAAATTCACACTTAGAAGATTAATTGGTTATTTTAATTCTAATAAACCGGGTGTTACAATTGTACCGTATTTTGGCATGTAATTATTTTCGTTTATCTTGTATTCTTACGATTTTTCGTACTCTCATATTTGTTGCTTCGATGAGGTCTTGGATCAATGTTAAAACTTCCGCACAAAGCCTTAAGTTAGACGGTGGACTTCCCCGAGATTGATCGTTTAACCTGGCGTTTCTGTTAGGCCCCCTCCCAGGTTATGACATCTACATTTACGAGGATATCTTTTATCTTTCCTTGATGGTGCGTCAGTGATCGATCGGCTAGCTGAAGTGTCACATACTAGCATAACCTATAAATTCGAGATCAACAAATCTATTCTTTGCTAATTACAAATATTCTTGGCATTCAAACATTTTCTCTACCTTTTGAACTTAGTCCAAGTATTCTTCTCTATAACTAGTACCTCTGAAAGATGGAACCTATAGTTTTAGGCCCTTCATTTGATTACCTCTTGTAGGCAAATCATCAAGGACCCCATCATCAAAATCATTCCATTAGTCATCTTTGACAAACTTAACTATTCTTCTACTTCCTCTGCACCCAACTCTAACTCTTGTTCTAACAGAACAAAATGTTAAATCATCATGGCGAAGCATATTCTAAATCTACTAAGTCAACGTATCCATAAAATTTTGTAACTCATTAAACAAACACTGAGTAACATGTTCATTGTCAACTAGGCTCTCTTGACGAGCCGACAAGATTAGGGTTAAAAGAAACTCACTTCATGTAGTCATCTACGTGTAATCCTTTTTTTTGTCTCCCTATTTTACTCTTCCTCTTTTCTTTCAACAAATAAATCACAAACAAATTTATGAAAAAGAAGAGATAGATAAAATCGGATTTAAAACTCTGTTATACCATGAATGACTTCCATGAATGATTAAGTCATTGATTTTCATGAATGACTTGAGGTATGAGTGAAGATCTTCTGAAGCTATACAACAGAATTGACCAATAGTTTGCAACATCTGAAACTTTGCAGGTTTAAGCTCAAATTGTCCAACTTGAATGTTTGCTCGTGCAATCCCAAAATTTAATCCATGTGCTGTTTGAATATCATAGTCTCGGATTGGATTGTTTATGCTATTCATATCATTTGTTGTTGCACAACTTCTTTTGTCTTTGTTTGATTGACTTGTTGTTCCCTTCTTCTACCCCAAAAAGTTCGCTATATTTCAAGATCTAAAGCCTTTAATTCTGGCTTGTCCTCTTTGTTTTTCATACAATCCAAGTACATGCTAAATGTAACCAAGTATAAGATAATGGAAGTGCAAAAATATTGAATCATTTTTATAAAAATCAATTATAAGAACTGTTCTTCGGCAACAACGCCAAATACTTATTGTGATATTTATGTATACGCGCAAGTGTACAATATCGTAACGAGTAATAAAGTGATCAAGATTGTTGAATTCACAAAGAACAATTTATAAAAATTTCTTATAAAACAAACTAACATTCTCACCAAGTAACCAAATATTTGATAAGTGTGAGTGAATAAAACTAACATACTAATTAAACTAGCACAAAGTAACATATTTGATGTTAATTCTATATAAAATATTATTGATAATCAATTTTTTGACTTTTATAATTTATGTTTGTGTCGCAACAATTTTATTGGCAAAAACTATTAATAAAAGATAAATATGAGTTCAGTACTTATATGAAAAATGCTAACTTTTATGTTTAAAACTAACTCATGGACATTATTCAATACAAGTTATAAATTCAAATTAGCATTTGTCACATATAAAAAGACTATCTCATGATTCAGACAGCCGTTCTTTTTCCATGAGTAAGATGAAATACAGTATTGAATGAATTAATTGATAAAGCACTCACAAAGTTAAAAGCACATAGATCAATTATAAAATTTGATAATTTACCCGTTCAATCTAAAGATAATTCATTAATAAAGATTGATATGAAAAACACAAGTATTACTCTTTGTCAATCTTAATCTTATAAAACACACTTGTTGTACAAATGTGTCCCTCTCTCCGTGTTCTTCATTCCACATAAAAACTACTCTAAATTATGATTAGCTACTTCTAATTCCTAAATAACTCCTGGGATTGAAGATTCAGACTTTGAATTAGGCAACTTCATATTTTATTAATCTCAAAGTATGCAACTTTCTTGAACAACAAGCTTCCAAATGTGCCCTCTCTAACCTCGTAGCAATTTTCCATTGTTTTTTCTCTCCAAATCATTAAGGCTCATCTATGTTTTCTTTTCTGCAAAAATCAATTAGTAAAATCAACTCTGAATAATAAAAAATGTATAGAAAGTTTGCCAATTTCACAAAACAGATTCTTAAATTTAGATTTTTAGTACTAAACTACTATTTTCTTATAAAAACAATCAAAATAAATATGATTATTTATATCATAATGACTCCATCACACCCCTAACAAACTAGTTTTATAAAAAAAAAAAAAACATGAATGTAAAATTTAAAATATTTCATAACAATTCATAAATAAGCCATAATAGGTGCAAAACTAACATAAAATCAGAATCATAAAATTATAAAAACAACTAGCACAGCTATCAACTCTATAATCCGACCATTCAAGACGACACCATTTTAATGAAGAACACCATGTCATATCAATAACGTGGCGTTGGGACTGGGAGAAGAAGAGTCGCCAACAACCTAAAGACTCCCGACATACAACGACGTCGTTTATCAAACGTTAGAGCGAACGAGAAGGGAAATATAGAGGTCGAACGCCGCCAACCGAATCGAGCTGCAGCTTTTGCTATTTTTCTCTTTTCTTTGACGCCAAGAAGAGATTGTCGTCTCTCTCTCTCTCTTTCTCTGAAGCACACAATCAATGGCAGCCATATCTCAGTCGCAGCTCCTGCAGCAACCGAGTCGCCTCCTCAATCGAAACTCCAGTTCTATCACCCCCTTCGAGGGCTTCTCCTTCAGTTCTTCCCGTATCAAACTCCCAATCAAGAGCATTTCAGTTACATGCGCAACATCGACGTCTATCACAGATCGCCTGGCCATCCAAACGCAATCGGAAGATCGCGTTTTCAACTTCGCTGCCGGCCCCGCCACCTTGCCGGAGAACGTGCTGAAGAAAGCCCAGTCGGAGCTATACAACTGGCGCGGATCTGGAATGAGCGTCATGGAAATGAGTCATAGAGGGAAAGAATTTCTCTCCATAATCCAAAAGGCAGAATCGGATCTCCGACTCCTTTTAGGTATCCCCGACGAATACTCCGTTTTGTTCTTGCAAGGCGGCGCCACCACCCAATTCGCAGCCATCCCATTGAATTTGTGCAAGCCAGAAGATCCAGTCGATTACCTAGTAACTGGATCTTGGGGAGACAAGGCATTCAAGGAGGCACAGAAGTACTGTAAACCTAAAGCCATTTGGTCAGGTAAAGCCGAGAAGTACACTAAAATTTCTGCTTTCGATGAATTGAATCAGAGCCCTAATGCGAAATATTTGCACATTTGCGCCAACGAGACCATCCATGGAGTCGAATTCAAGAATTACCCGACCCCTGCGAACGAAACAGGTATACTGATAGCGGACATGTCCTCCAATTTTTGCTCAAAGCCTGTGGATGTCTCCAAATTCGGGGTGATCTACGCCGGAGCTCAGAAGAACGTAGGGCCATCCGGAGTGACCATTGTCATAATCAGGAAAGATCTGATCGGAAATGCCCAAGAAGCCACACCGGTAATGCTGGACTACAAGATTCACGACGAGAACAATTCGCTGTACAACACGCCCCCTTGTTATGGAATTTACATGTGTGGATTGGTATTTGAGGATTTGGTGGAGCAGGGAGGATTGATAGAGGTGGAGAAGAAGAACAAGAAAAAGGCAGAGATTCTGTACGACGCCATTGATGGGAGCAAGGGGTTCTTCAGGTGCCCAGTGGAGGAGTCAGTGAGATCGCTTATGAATGTTCCGTTTACGTTGGAGAAGTCAGAGCTGGAGGCGGAGTTTGTGAAGGAGGCGGCCAAGGAGAAGATGGTTCAGCTCAAGGGACATAGGTCGGTAGGAGGCATGAGGGCTTCCATTTACAATGCCATGCCTCTAGCTGGAGTTGAGAAGCTCGTTGCTTTCATGGAGGATTTCAAAGCAAGGCATGCTTGATTTTGCTTTCCTGCTTTTATATCTGTGGTTTCTTCTCCATTCATGTCATTTTGGCAGCTTTTCTAGTTTTCTGGCTTGAATTATCTCCTGTTTCAGAGAGATTAATAGCTAATAATACCAAATCTTATGATAGCATCTTAGTAATCCTAATGGTAGCCTGCAATGGCGACAACTAGTCTTAATTCACGTTAATGATATACTACCAGTAACACAGCTTTCTAGTCCTAGTTCATAGTATTCAGAAGACGTGAATTCTAATCTTATTGTGAATTCTAATCAATGCAAGCTGCCGAGTTACTGACAACAGCTGTTCAACCCATAACCAAGCAGGATCCAGTAGCATTCTCTCGCCAATTTTTTCAAGTAAGGAGACAAAAATGTTGACACATACAAATTCCATAACCAATGATCATTGTGCGATTTACATTTTCAAACATCTTTCTTAATTCTTTTGTTAAACTAATCCGTATATTTTATTTTCCGTAAAACCCATGATCGTACGTTTTATTAGTCAAGATAAAATAATTGTGCAAAGTACCTGAATCTAGTAAATCACCACTACAAATAGTTTGAAACTGTTGTGTGGTTTGATTGTGAAATTCACCTTTAATTCTAGAACTTCTGGTTGTGATATGCTAAGTTATAACGACTTTTCTCTAAAGAAATTGTTAACCTTAGTTTCTATATTCTCTCGGTAGACGAGAGGTTGAGAGAACAAGTGATATCTCATCGTTTGACCTAAGGACAACAATCTCTTATTTATATCCAAATGATATAGATCAAGTATCAGCATGTAGTATGAAAATTACATACAATGTGATCATAGTATGCCTATGTTCTACTAGTTCAACTTTATTCGTTATTAAAATCAATTATAAGATTCAGAGTAAAGACCTTGAGTTGTTACTTTAGTAAGTGGATTCACAGTTGTGGAGCTTTTGTTAATGTGTTTTATAGACAACTAACCATTATGAATTCTTTATTTAACAACGAGAAACTTAAACCCCGTATTCTTCTACTTAGTCAAGCTGTTCATGTTAGCATAATATAAACTATTATTTATTCTTATAAAAATGATCGTAATGATCGTTCAATGCCTTTTGAATTCCGAAGTGCAATGAAAAAATTCCATATATGTGTTACTATTATTAGATGACACATAATACAGTTTCTGTTGTTATAGTTGAAGAAACTTTAAGAGCTAACTTAGTATTTTTCTTGAGAAGAACTTCTCCAACTATAAAGGACATATTTTGATGTCGATTTTGACTCCCTTGACATTTAACGGAAACGAAATCACAAAAGTTAATGATATCCTAACGATTTGGTTTTATGTATGTGAGTATACGAGTTTTTCCAAATGATTTCGTTTTCTGTATGCGAGTATACGAGTTTTTCTTCTCTATAAATACCTTAACCCTTTTGACTATAATCTAATGATCTAGTTTAAGATTCTTCAATTATCCACCTTACAAAATAACTATGTATTCAATATTAGCGTTGTCAAATTGGTGAGCTAGCGCTCGACACAAGAAGAAGAAAAATGATTAAATATGACGATCTCAGAGGTGTCGATATCTATGGTGACTCGTTATTTCAACAAATCATTTATTCGGACATAAGAAGATTATGCAAACACCTACTTGAAATCTCATTTATCAAATTCCATTGTAGAAAACAACATTTTTCTAAGAATTCACTATTATATATCTAATCCATAATAACATGAAAAATTGATACTTCGTCACTGTAGCAAGTTCGACATTGCTCGCCACCAGAAGGGTGAGTCGAGTCAAGTCGAGTGTGCCTTCTGGGCACACGAGCCTAATTTGAACTGAGCCAAGTGAGCCAGTAAATTAGCCGACTTGTTAGCTCCGTGGCTCTGACCAGACCTTTTCTTTTTAATTTAAATGTAACTTTTTTATTTAATTTAAATTTCAAAAAAATTAAAAAGACTTTAAAAAAAGGTGTTTTACCCAACTCAGTGACTCACCAATGTCAACTCTTTTCAAATGGGCCCAAGGCCTTTTGGATTTTTCCATACTCTACTATTATCTTCTCTTCTATTGCCACATTTCTCCCCCTCTTTTTCTCGCACTTTTTGTGACAAAAAACACTCATTATCCTTCCTAAAATCTTTGGTATCATCCTGCAATCAGGTTTTATGTTCTCTTGACTGGTGTTGTTTTTGCTACAATCGGTGTAATGTGCCATAGAAGAGTGCAAAAGCATGAGGATGGGGCAATTTTTCCCACAATCACTGTCCTGATCCTTCAAATTTGTGTTCTGTACTTTTAGAGAACTATGGAAGAATTTTACATCTTACACAGAAAAAAAGAAAACAAAAGGTAAAATGCAGCGTAAAAGGAGCATTTGGCAGCTTAGCCGTTGTCGTCTTCCAATGGTCATAGCTAAAATGAAAGCCTAGTTGTCGGGGTTGGAGTCACCGTTGCTGTCGAGAAGTCATCGCGAATTGCTTTTGAGAGTCACCGTTGTGGTCGAGGAGTTCTTCTCGGCGTCCTTCTCACTTATAACCTGCTCTCAGACTCGATCGTTATCGTTCTTCTCACCTTGTCGAGCCTTAGAAATCGCAAGACAATTTGTGATAAACAGCAATCTATCACAACGTTTATAAAAGAGAAATTATGAATTTTAATCCTGTACTGTACACGTTTTTTCAATTCGGCTCGTGTATTGGCAAACCGAACCCTGCACTTTAATTCTATTATCAGTTTTGACCTTCTATCAATAATTTCATTAAACCCTCATTGAAAAAACTAACAAACAATCTTGGATTCCGTTGAAATTTTTACCACGTGCTCACTACTTAATGAGAAGATAATCTGGAAATATTCGTGATTTTTTAACACATGTACAATTTATTAAAATTTTATTTTAGTATTTTATAAAAATATTATAATAAATCATACAAATTTTAGAAAATCACGAAACTTTTTCTATTATTTACCTATATGATAGGTTGAACATGTGAAAAAGTTTTCAAATAAATTAAATGTTGTTTGGTATTTTTTTTTAAAAATTAATTTATAAAGTAAAGAAGAAACTAAGATTAATTTAAAAGAATATCAAACAATATTGGATTTATTTGAAACTTTTTGCAGATATTTATCCTATTATGAGTAGATAATACAAAAATTTGCGTAATTGTTTAAAATTTGTATGATTTATTATAATATTTTTAAAAAATATTAAAATAAAATTACAATAAATCGTACATGTGTTAAAAAATTACGAAAAATTCTAGATTATCTTCTCATTAAGTAGTGAGCATGTGGTAAAAATCTCAACTGAATTCAAGATTTTTTGTTAGTTTTTTCAATGAGTGTTTAATGAAATTGTTGATAGAAGGTCAAAACTGATAACAGAATCAAAATACAGGGTTCGGTTTGCCGGTTTTTATAGTACAGGGGCCGAATTGAAACAACGTGTATAGAATAGGGTTAAAATTGATAATTTCCCTTTATAAAATTAACGAAAGGTTTAACCAATGGTTAGAATCGATAATAGTTTCAAAATTGACAAAATTTAAAGTACATGATATTAGACGAAGGTTACCTCAAATTACAAAGTTTGAATTGATAATTACTTTTTCTTAAATATTATGTAAAGTGATTGGCATTTTAGGTACTTTGATTGGTTGTTGTACACTAAAGAAAGTTCTATTAATAAGAAATGTTATGATTTCCTTATAGTTTGATTCTAACGTCAATGACTTGAAAAGGAAAAAAATAGTGTACTTTTTGTTACATAAGAATATTGTATCTCATTGCATTAGGATCAGGGGTGGAAATCGATTCGGTAGAACTGAGAAATCGAACCAAAACAACCATTCGAGTCGGTTCGGTTCGGCTTTGAATGTGCCAAATTCAATTTTGAAACCAAACCGTCAAAATCGATTAGTTCAGTTCGATTCTTAGTTATGTTTAATGAAACCTGAACCGAACCGAACATTTAACTTAAACCTAATATTATTCACATTGTGCTCGGCCGAAGTGTGCCCTGTGAATTGCGAAGTAGGGATGGAGTGCGAAGTGTGGTTCCTGCGTTAAATAGGTTTACCTCGTGGCTCACCTTTCAACGGTCGTCGAAGTCCCTCACTGCCCGCAGCGGTAGTGCACTTCGCAACCACGCAGCCGCAAGAACCACACTTCGCACTCCATCCCTACTTCGCAGTTCACAGGGCACACTTTGGCCGAGCACAATGTGAATAATATTAGGTTTAAGTTAAATGTTCGGTTCGGTTCAGGTTTCATTAAACATAAATTCAAATGCAGGAACTCTAACTTAGAAATCATCGTTGTTTTTCCTTCTTTTGTTTCAAATGGAGAATACATTGCAATCAAATTTACCAGTGTTACTCAATTTTTTTTGTTTTTTCATTTCAATGCAACTTCATTTTGAATGTTATTCGTCATTTCTTAGTTACAATTGATTTGAAGTCAGCTTTTTTGTTCACATTAGTTTGGAATACTTGTTCTCAATATGGACTTGCTACATGCTATTCAAGGAATATGATTATGTTGCATCATTAAGGTTGAATTTCTTGGCTTCACAACCTCAATGTGCTGAGCAATTTACCGTGAGTATCATCTTGTTTAATCTAGAAGAAACTGCTTTTGATAAAAATAATAATAGTAACATTTTCTTGTTATTTTGGTAATTTTTTATGTTGTCTGATTTTCTGGTTGCTTTAAATTTATAGATACCGGTCAGGAATATTCCTCGCGTTTCTCAAAAATCAATATCCGACAGTGTAGAAAATTTCTTTTTTAGACGAAAATTAAAATATATGTTTGAAGATAGATTTTTTTATGTTAATCTTACCTATTAAATGTTAATTTTTTTTATAATAGGATGGAACATACTATAAACGAACGTACAAAATGACGCAAAGGAGAAAGTAAAGCTTGAAATCACTTCACGAAAAAAGAATCTAAAGGCGGAAAGAGTAGAGCACATAGCAACTATTGTCCGACTACTCATGTGTGTCATTCCGAAAGGAATGGAACTACAAACTTGCACAAACATCTAAGTTGATGTTCGAACTTCTTAGTTACTTTGGACGAGAAACAAAAAAAATTATTTTAATAAAACAGAGATAGAAGAAGAAAGATGTGATGACCCAAATGTGCAAGTATGAGTACGACTGCGGGGAAAACCTCGGGTTGTGGGGCAAACCTTGGGACCTAAGCCGAGTGTAGGCGAATCCCGGACTCGAGTATAGGCGAATCCCGGGTCGTAAAAAGGGGGTCGTCACAATCCCACATCGCTTGGGGAAGTATGTGGAAATGAAACATATGTAAAGAGACCCTCCCAAGATAGTAAGACGCGTTTTGGAGCACAATTAGCAACGGATCCCATAAGAACTCCGAAGTTAAAAGTACTTCGGCGAGAGTAGTACTAGGTTGGGTGACCTTCCGAGAAGTTCTCGCCAAACAAAGCCGTGAGGGGAGGATATTGGGCTACGACCCAATCCCCAGAGCGGACAATATCTTGCTAGGAAAATGGGTCATTACAAATGATATCAGAGCCTGTACCCAACTGGAAATGTGGCCAACGAGGACGTTGGGCCCCCGAGGGGGGGGGGGGGTGATTGTGATGATCCAAATGTGCAAGTATGAGTACGACTGCGGGGCAAACCTCAGGTTGCGGGGAAAACCTCGGGACCTAAGCCGAGTGTAGGCGAATCCCGGACTTGAGTATAGGCGAATCCCGGATCGTAAAAAGGGGGTCGTCACAATCCCACATCGCTTGGGGAAGTATGTGGAAATGAAACATATGTAAAGAGACCCTCCCAAGATAGTAAGACGTGTTTTGGAGCACAATTGGCAATGGATCCCATAAGAACTCCGAAGTTAAAAGTGCTTCGGCGAGAGTAGTACTAGGTTGCGTGACCGACTGGGAAGTCCTCGCCAAACAAAGTCGTGAGGGGAGGATATTGGGCTACGGCCCAATCCCCAGAGCGGACAATATCTTGCTGGGAAAATGGGTCATTACAAAAGGTCAACAAATTCAATGATTCTTCAAATCTTTAATGAGCAAAGATGTCTCGAGAAACTTGCTAGAATGGTCGTGATAGGAGAATTATCTTTTAGTATGGTAGAAGGTAAGTGGTTTGTAAAGCTGCTAAATAAATTGCAGTCTAAGTTTGATGTTCCCTATCGCAAAACAATTGCGAATGATATTTTAAGATGTACGTGAGGGAAACGATTAACTTGGAAATTTTATTTCGCATAATTGACCTCAAACATATGTCTAACCACTGATACATGGACATTAATACAGAACATAAACTATATGGTGGTAACTGCTCATTTTATCGATTCTTCTTGAATTTTGCAGATGAAAATTATTAGTTTTTGTGTCATTCCTAATCATAAAGGAGAGTCAATTGCTTCGATCTTGGAAAAATGCATGTCGAACGGGAGAATAGATAGAGTTTTGACTATAACAGTCGACAGTGCTTCTTCTAATGAGGCTACTTTGAATCTTTTGGTAAAAAATATAAAAAAATAGAAGCGTGGTGTAACGTCCCGTAAACTATTCCTAATTTTTCCATATTATTTTTTTTTATCCTTGTAAACTTCGTAACGTTTGAGCGGAATTTAAATCGTAGACTAAATCATTAAAATCGTTTGAAAACTATTTTAAAACCATTTGAATAAAATATAAAACAAGTTACAAAACAATTAAATAAAACTTAATATAACATAACAATCGGTGGAGGGCAAAAGGGACAATTGTCCATAACAAAATGCAGGGGCGATTGATCGCCCCTATACTAGGCGATCGATCGCCTGTATAAAAACTGGAGGGGCGATCGTTCGCCCCTCACCTCGGCGATTGATCGCCTCAGGTGGCGACCACAGGTGGCGATCGATCGCCAAGTCATCTGGAATCCGAATTCCAGAGAACCTGCACCCCTCTTTTCTTTCTTTCTTCCCCTACATATACATACATTACACTCCCTTTTTCTCTTCCACATTAACTCCAACATCTCATTGTAGCGTTCGGTAATTGTCTAACTTGATATTCTTATAGCTGCACTTTTAAGGTTTATTTGTATGGAACTAAGTGAATTTAATTGGTTAATCAATTAGGTTAAAGTTAGTTGGTCAAGGGCAAATGCGTAATTTTGCAAAGGTTAGTATTAAAAGCGGCTAGCTAAGGGTTTTAGCCGCCACTGTTTCATTTCCTTGTTTGGTATTCGGCTCGCTCAACAGACTCTCTCTCGGCGATTTTCTTACCAGATTCTTCATCAGCGTAGGTGAGTTCTTCTTTGAGCTCTTTCTGCTGATGGTTTAGGATAAATGTAGGTTATACATTTGGTGATTTGCTTATGGTAGAATGAGTGTTCTAAGTATGCTGCGTGTGTGAGCTGAATTCAAGTTTTGCTGATGAATCGGGAATGCTCGAGGAACCGAGCTTCCAACTAGTTTCCCCTAAAATTTCTAAATGGTTTAAAATGAAGTTAAGTAATGTTGTGCTTATGTTTTAGGTGAGCCAACTCTCGAGGTAGCTTTTAACTAAGAATCTATCGAGGAAAAACAAGGTAAGTGAAGTATTGTGTGTGCCTTCGGGCCTACATCACAAAACAGTAGGTTTATGCATGTTTGTGTGTTTTCTGTATGTCATGCATCATGTTTTCGAAGAAATATGAAAATGATTTTCATATGTAGTGTTATGGCAAGGTATGAACAGGTTGAAACAGATTAGCTATTAAGGGAAGTAATCCGCCCCTTAATCGAGTAGAGGATTTATTACTTTGGGAGAACCGATCCCACTCCCAATGGAATGGAGGGATCAGATCAGCTGTTAAGGGAACTAATCCGCTCCTTAATCGAGAAGAGGATGTATGACTTTGGGAAAATTGATCCACTTCCCAATGGAACCGAGGGATCACATCAGTGAATGAACGGAATTGCAACTGAGATGTGAAAGTAGAAACTGCATGATTAGGATTTATGTTTCAGTATTTCATTTCATTATTGCTTTACTTGCTTAGCATTAGGCTAATAGATGAGTTTTGTGATGTAGGTGCTGAGGTAACTACTGAAGAATTTTCTGAAATTGCTGAGGAATAGGTGAAGTTGCTGAAGCATGTTCATGCCACGGTTTGGTATTTGATGAGGCGGTTTAATATTTTTCTGTATGTGGAGCCTAATTTCCTAATGTCCTGTTGAGAGTGCAAAGAATTTGGAAGTAGTAATGGTTGAGGGATTAGAATATTTGAGTTCCTTCTGCTGTGAAGAATTTGATTTGGTTTTGTTACAAATTGCAAGCTTTGGAATTTTTACTGGATAAGAATATATTTTTTATATATTGGTTTCAAATGGTTATTTGTTGGATTTCTGAAGTTACTTAGGGTCAGGTGGTTTTGAATGTTTTGGGTAAAATTTGTAAGTTTAATCATCGGTGAATGAAATTCACCGGTGGATGTTGTGTGTTTTGTTCACCGATTGATGTTGGCGGATTGAATCATCCGGCTGACGTCATCGGATGATGTGCGTAGAAAATGTGTGTTTTTGGTCTATCGGAAGATATAAGTAGAAGTTTTGTCGTTTAGTGACCGGTAGATGTCGTGTTTTAAACCAATCGGATGATGTAGTAGAAGTTTTGTCGTTTAGTGACCGGTGGATGTCGTGTATTAAACCAATCGGATAATGTAGCAGAAGTTTTGTCGTTTAGTGACCGGTGGATGTCGTGTATTAAACCAATCGGATGATGTAGTAGAAGTCTTGTCGTTTTGTGACCGGTGTACGTAGTTTGTTTAACCGAAAGGCATGAGCAAATGATTTTTCATGTTGTGGTTGGCAGAGGCTGGATGAGTGATTCATTTTGCTGACGTCACCGGTGGAAGCCTTTGGTTGATTTTCGCCCCCTTTTTGTTGACTTTGTTCAGCGGATGTTGTGTTTGACTTTTTAAACTTTAAACATTTTATGTCTAAGCCTTCATCCCTTCCGGCTGAATCATTTCTTTAATATTCTGATTGATTAATCAAACACTATTTTACAATTTTGCTTGACCTTGCTTTGTTCAAAGATTTTCCGCTGCAAGTTTTAAATTTGGTCCGAAATTTTCTTAGTTATTATGTAAGGGTTTATGAGTAACAAACCGAGTTCAGAAAACTCGGGGCATTACACTCATACACCCTAAATAATTCGACATAAGATCATAACTTTACTCATTTATCATTTCATCAACCACTAACTAATCGACCCAAAACATATCTTTGAACGTATTTAAAAACGTAATAAAGTTTCGTAAAAACGAACTGTATGGATACGTTTAAAAACTAAACAATCTCTGTTTCAAATCATCGAGCCGTTCCAGTAAGTTTCCAATAAAATACTTCCCAAAAACGGTTTATAAAATAGGTTTCCAAAACGTCAAAACATAAACCTATCAACTAACCAGATTCCAAACATCCTAAAATGTTCTATCTATACAACTTTCCTACGTTTCTATCTGTTCAAAACATCAATACATTTACTTACGTCTCCACGGGTCAAAAGCGCACCGACTGCCCAGCACACTCCCATGGGCCATCTTTCGTCAACTGATCATTCCTCGGGTGGAGGGATCTCGTCCTCACTTGTATCAAGATCACTTACACCATACAGACAATTATGAGCTAAAGGCTCAACAAGTTTCGTAAATGTAGATGCATGCTGTGCATATGAAGTTCAGAAATCATGCAACATTTTCTTATCATTACGTCGCAGACAGAATGTCACTGAGGTCTTAGCCTATTAGATGGAGAGGACACGTCTCGTGGTTGGATAACCCTCTCCACCTAACTAGGGGGGTACACGCTTACATCCGTATACAGCCGTGCCTGAGCCCCATCTCACATGACCAGATAACAGATTTCGTAAGTTCATTTCGTTTTAGGCGATGTGGTATTGTGACAGGCCTCTTTTGGTCTACACAATAGATTAATAGCCCACTTTCGGGCCACATCTCTTTTCATGAAAACATAGTACGGAAATTCATTTTCTATGCATAATTGAAAACCATGATGCATGGACAATTACGTGCATAAAGTAAACATACGACATATATACCATCGAGACAATAAAAAGCATAATCTATAAAAGAACTAATCCTAACTACCCAAAAAAAGCATTTAAACAAACAAATCACCAAAGATCCTCGACACGACTTCGACGTACGGTGTAGGCCAATCGGCCATAGTAAGTCACAAGAACTTACTTCGCGCTCGTTGCAATTCTAGCTACGTCCACGAGTGTTGTTCTTCTAAGGCAATTTCACAACAAACATTGTTAAAACGCATTTAAATCATTAAACGTCCAAACTAACGAAACCCTTAACTAAAGAAATTTCCTAAAACTCTAATTTAACTCATGAGGCATTTTATCGAGCAATTTACGCTCGACACCTCAAAACCTCTATTAATGGAGTTTCCAAAGCTCCAATTTTTCCGAAACCCTAACACTCCTCAATAAACCAATTAACTTTGTCCAACAACGCCCAATTCGTCCATTGTACTCACAAATACATTAGGTCTATTGATTTCAAACTTTAAACCACGTTTTTAACAAAAACCCAAAACGAACCCTAATCGTTTAAATTCTAGAAATCAAAATCTAACGTCCAAAAACTATAGAATCTTACCTAGAACGTTGATCGGAGGAGAAAACGTGAAGAAACTTGACGATCGGAGGAGCGGTTGATGAAGAACCGTGGAGAAGTGCCGTGGAGGAGCTTGAAGTCGCCGAAGGGGAAAAGCTCACTGGAGCTTCGTGGAAGAAGAGAGAAAATGAGGGAGGGAGAGAAGAAATATGTTTTTAATAATTTGACTTGGCAAATTACCTTTTTGTCCTTCCTTTGATTTTCTATTTATTTCGTCCTTTGTTTCGTTAAATAGTTAACGATTCGTTTTCTCCAAATTTCCTTATTTCACTAATAACTCCAACTTATTGTCAGGGCTTTATTAAAACTGTCCGTTCGTAAATCAGACCACATTTACTATTTTTACTAAAATACCCTTTGTGTTACGAGAAACATAAAACCTCGAAATTTAGCATTAAGATTCCAAAACTTTCCATATTTCTTCTAAAATTCATATTAATCATTAGGATTCAAATAACACTTTCTGTTTGTAAAACGGACTTAATTTTATATATTTACAAAAATGCCATTATATATCGAAATATTAAAAATCCCGTAAAACCGGGTGTTACATTTCATCCACCTTATTTAAATTTTGTCCTCACAATTTGACTTCACTTGCAGTCCTTGGCATTACTACCTCATGTCTTGCGACCTTATACCTTGATTCACAATCGTTCCGTTCTTTTTAAGTTTCCTTCCTCTATCTCTCCAAATAAAGGTTTCGACTCTATCTCTATTTACGGTCACTCTTTATATTCCCTATTCTCAATTAAATCGTATTCGTCCTTACTCAGGTATTTAGTGTAACAAATTTCTAAATCTCAAATCAATTTATCCGACGGTATACTTTGCCACCTTAATATTTGCGTAAGCGTCGTCTTTCACTTAATCACTCACAGATTAGATCTCCTGGTAATTCAATTTTTTTTTTCAAATTTCTTTCTCATCGACGTCTTTCTTTAGCTGTCCCTTTAGATCAGAGCTATGCTAAAGTTCCCTAATGTCAGCTTGATTAAATGCCAAGAATTTCTTTCAACTCCTGGGCTGTAACTCAAACTTAACACAATTTCATAGACTCCATCCGTAGCCGGTATGTACACCAACTCAATTCTCACATTAATCTCCTAACCATAATCCTTACTTTCAATTGGTCTAAGCACGTCCTCGCTTACGCATCAAACCTTGCCAAATTTTCTAAGACCTCAATCAATGATCTCTAACTGTGTACTTGACACCTAACGACTCGAGCACGCATTAGTCTTTATTTAATCATCCAAAACGTTAAACTCTTCAACTTATCAATTGGCCTCATGATTAGGGTTTTTCTCACTAAAGATTATCTCTTATCCTCAGTCCTCAAAATAACTTCAATTTTCTAACGTCATTTGGGTTGACTATCGTTCAAGGATTCCTAACAACACCCAGATTATCATCCAAAATCCCCTCTATTTTAACTCCGACTTCTCGAACTGAGTTCATTTAGTTCCTAACTTTCTTAATCCTGTGCCTATCAAATATGTACCAAACCACTTCAAGTTCTCAAAGCCTTATTAAATTACTTACTCCAATGCTAAATCTCGACTACACTACGACCTTATCCACCTATTGGGTATAATAGAATTCCATATATATATATATATATATATATATATATATATATATATATATATATATATATATATCGGAGCTGTAAACTAAACTCGTGTATAAGTTCGTTGGCCTTTAATCTTAGTCACTACCACAACCATCCGAGTCTACATTTCTCTAGTAAGGCTCCCGTATAACTTCTTTGTCAATAGTATCCTAATTGTACCCTTCCTTGGACACTTCACGGGTCTTAATAACTATTTCTATGTGAGTTCCTCAATTAGAATTTCATTCTCTATATTTCGCAAGGTATCCCATCAATGATATCCTACGTCACATTCTTCCTCGGGTAACTCACCAACCTCGATCCCTGTTTCGATGCGGTTCTCACAACTTAACTCTTTTCATTGCTATTTTTTACCAACTATATCCCCGAAAATACATTCAAGGCCTCAACAGGTTTAACTGAGAGCTTAGGTTGCCACTATCTTAAGACTAATGCTCACTTGCAAATTAGATCCTATAAATCTCACATTTCATTCTAAGTCACATTAAAGAGTTCCTTCGTTATGTCATAACTGAAACGTTTATACTATCTACAATATGCTCATTCGTCTAACTTAAATCTCCATTAACTTCGTGCACAGTCAAGTCCCTAAGTCTCGCCATGGATTTGCTCTAAACTATTCCTTCTAACCTTAAGTTATTTATATATCCATTGGTCTCGACTTGTCAAATACGAGTCAACCCTCTGAAATTGCAAATTTCACTATTCGTACGGCACTAACCACTGAGTTAAACTTCTAATCTTAACTCCTCATTGAATCTAACAATCCCCTGCACTTACCTTAAATGTCGAACATGGACTTCTCTCAAGTTACCCGATGGTCTATATCATTTTGTTCCTTCTAATCGGGTTCTAATTATTCCACTTGGCTCCTGTACCATGACTCATCCAACAGTCTTCTTGTTTACAAACTTGTTGCAGATAAGTTTACGCCCTCAATTCCAATCTCCTCTAACCCCCAAATTCTACTCTTCTATTTCCCTTATACACCGATGTTCTTACTTCCATCTCGGAGGTAAGCCTTACATTTTGCGGCTCTTAACTCAAACTGTATTAACCATAACATGACTCCAGTTAAAATCACCATCCCTTCTATGGTCACACTAGGTACTTTAAACTTCAAAACACGACATCTGATTTAGAGTGCTAAACTTTTCTTTCAGTAGTTATTCCGTTTGTGTTCCTAAGTTCTTCGTAGTTCTTAGGCTTCTGCTTCACAACCTCCACTCAACACTTCCCAATGCACGAAGTGTCTACTACTCACTGATTACTCTTAACTTTACTACGTCTCCCTCTTATAGTAAGTCGGTCAAAATCTTTTCGCAAATTGGGCAGTCGTTCGTTATCGACTAGTCTTCTAAGACTATACTTATCTCTTGGGGATCGGCCAAACTTGTAATTCGAGTATTACCTTTTCGTATAACCATCATCCCTTTACAAAAGAAGTCGACGCATTGCATACCCCTTCAACCATCTACTTAAACTAAACTTTTGAGTGCCACCTTTGTCTAGGTGCTCCCAACTTCTCATGGATCTATGTTATTTAAATTCCTGCTATATTTTCTTATCTACTTGTACATACTAACGACACCTTGACAATCTAGAACATTCCCTAGTAAGTCTTACTTCTAAACTTCAAATTTCTCCTCGATTTGATCACATTCTAAACTCTAAAGGCCTGTCAATTAGGGTCTAGTTCCAATTTATTTAAACCTTATACTTCGTATGTTGTACCTCTCTCATGGAAATTGAATCTTACGAACTAAATTCTCACGATTATGCCAGGTAATTGGCTTTAACGCATAACTCTACCCCTCCTTCATTCGAAGTCTACGTCGTTCCCCCTTATTATTTCTAAGCTTACTTCAACCTATCACTCTATTATCATCTCTGATTTTTTTTTTAACTCTATACAACATCCCTACTCTAATATTCTTCATTACATTAAATGTCGAAATAAAGCTATACCTGAAACGACTGGGGGTTGAGCGTTATCCTCGTCTTCGTTCGGGGCAATCATTATCGGTGTCATCATCGGTGTAACCTTTTTTCGATCTCTGCCAGATTTCGGGCAATCTTTGACGTAGTGGCCCTTCACTCCACATCGAAAGCACTTATCTGTGCCCAATCTACAATCGCCATAGTGCTCCTTCTAGTATTTAGGACATGGAGGTCTCCAAGTAGTTCCTCGTACGTGCTTTCGTCAGCTTTGTTTGATTTCTTCCTTGCCCATCCTCTTCATACCGTGGTTATTGGGAGTAACCACCCCATGGGTCCTTGGGTTTTCTTGGTTCGTCAATATCTCGAGTTGAAGAGATTGCCTATCTATATGCTGCACTTGTCGGTCAATGTGTTAGGATTGTTAGGCAATGACACCCCTCAATAGGTCTATGGTGTCGTCCCTATCTTTATCTCTACGAACCATATTATAGTCTTAGAAAATTAAAGACAATAATTCAAAAGAAAATTACAATCAAAGAAAGCTCATAGATGTACTTACAGTTGAAAAAGGATGTCCGCATAGTGGCTGTCAGTCGAGCAGTCTACAGAACCGATTTTAAAACCCAGGGGCTCTGATACCATATCTGTAACGTCCCGTAAACTATTCCTAATTTTCCCATATTATTTTTTTTATCCTTGTAAACTTCGTAACGTTTGAGCAGAATTTAAATTGTAGACTAAATCATTAAAATCATTCAAAAACTATTTTAAAACCATTTGAATAAAATATAAAACAAGTTACAAACCAATTAAATAAAACTTAATATAACATAACAATCGGTGAAGGGCAAAAGGGACAATTGTCCATAACAAAATGCAGGGGTGTAACACCCGGTTCTATCGAACCAGTTCTCAATTCTTTTTAAATTAATAACACACTTTAAGTGACAATAATAAAAGTAGGGTTAATAGATGACTAGACAAGGGCATAAGGGTAATTGGAAATTTAAAAGTGGATAACGTATTTAAGGAGAGAGGTTTGGGATTAATGCACTGTAGCCGCCACTATTCTGTTTATCATTCCTCTTTCGGCCTTCAACTCTCCTGCAGAACCCTTTTGGCGATTCTCTTACTCGATTCTCTTTCAACCTAGGTAAGTTTTCCTCATTTTACTTGTATTTTAGCAGTTAGGTAACTGAGGGAGTACAATGTGAGAAATTTTGAGGATACTGTGATTGAGAGTAGGTTCGGGTTTTGGTGATAAATGAGAATGCACGGGTAGCAGGGTTTCAAACTGGTTTTCTCAAACTTCTGATTGATTCTTGGTAAAGTTTAGTGAAAGTTTGATTAATGTATTGTTATGACTTTAGGTGAGCGAACTTCTAAAGTAGCTTACAGCCGAGCGATTTTCAGGAGACCAGGTAAGTGAAGTATGCTTGTGCCTTCGGGCCTATATTACAAAATAGTAGGATTATGTTTGTTTGAATGTGTTTGTATGTCATGCATCATATTTTGAAAGTATGCAAAAATGAATTTACATGAAATCGCACGGTAAGGAATAAACAAACTATAACTGATAAGCTATTAAGGGAACTAATCCGCCCCTTAACTTATGAAGGGATTTATACTTTGGGAGAAGTGATCCAACTCCCAATTTCACAGGGGCATCTGAACAGTTGTTAAGGGAACTAATCCGCCCCTTAATCGAGAGAGAGGATGTATGAGTTTGGGAGAAGTGATCCAACTTCCAATTTAACAGGGGGATCAGATCAGAAACGAATGCATATGCAATTGAGATGAGAAAGTAGAAACTACATATTTAGGAATTTATGTTTCAGCATTTCATTTCATTACTGCTTTACTTACTTAGCATTAGGCTAATAGATGAGTTTTGTAATGTAGGTGAAGAAGTGACAGCAGGTGTGTTCTCTGAGTTTGCTGAGGACTAGGCAGGTTGGAGGGGCGCATTCATGTACCGATCTGACAACTGATGGGGCGGTTTAACTGGTGTTAGTGGATGAGAAAGTTTAGTGAACCGTGATTCAATTTAAGTATGTAGAGAGTTTTTGTGACGGTGGTAATTTTAATGTTTTTGAATACATTTTGAGACTTTTCTGATAATGAAACTATGTTGGTTTTAATAGTGATTTTACCAAATTTTGGAGTAATACACGGATTTAAGTAGTTTTGAACTGTTTTCAGTAAAATGCTTAAGTTCTTTTGGTAGTCGGAGTTTTCTTTGTTTAGAGTGAAATTGTTGCTATGCTGTTTTTGTTGAGTGTTTTTGATCTATCGGTAGATGATGTCTATCGGCAGACGTTGAGTGTTTTTGATCTATCGGTAGATTATGTCTATCGGCAGACGTTGAGTATTTTTGATCTATCGGTAGATGATGTCTATCGGTGGAAGTCGAGAGTTTTGTCTATCAGTGGATTTAGTCCATCGGTAGAAGTCGAGTACTTTATCTATCGGAAGATGTAGGTAGTGATTTGTCGTTTTGTGATCGGTAGATATGAATTGAGGACTTTTGTCGTCTAGTGACTGGAGGACGTAGTTTGCTCTATCGGTAGATGTAGGCTGAGAATATTTGTCGTTTGTGAGCGGTAGACGTCGTCTGCCGAGTTAATGAAATCGCGTGGATATCACGTGGTCTGAGCGGTAGAAGTGTTTTGTCGTGTAGTGATCGGTCGACGTGTTCTGTTTTCTTTTTCTCTTTCTCTTTCAACCAACTGTCTTGTATATTTTAATTACTTAATAAATATTGTTTTCATACGATGATTTTTCCGCTGTAAGTTTTAACGTTTTAAGAGTTAAGTCTTGATCATTGAATGAAATTTAAAAATTTTCTCAGAAAGTCATAGTTCAGTTTAGTATTTAGTGTGGCGAACCGGGTTCAGATAACTCGGGGCGTTACAGTATGGTATCAGAGACATTCAGTTAAACCGTTCAAAAGATTACTCATCAGTGC
Source organism: Begonia masoniana (assembly GCA_022432975.1). NCBI lineage: Eukaryota > Viridiplantae > Streptophyta > Magnoliopsida > Cucurbitales > Begoniaceae > Begonia > Begonia masoniana. Next base: position 31,044,916 of record CM039516.1, on the reverse strand, counting down.
CGATCGTCGCATGAGAGTACTCCATTAATTGTAAGTGTTTATGTTAGCCTTAGTTATTAGATGTTTATAAGAGTAGTTAACCTTATGCAGGAATTTAGTAAGATGTCTAGACGACCAGGAACACTGAGAGTACCAAGAGAGGTACCGAATCCGGGACGTGAAGAAGATCGTAGTGTGATTAGGTAGCTGACAGATTTGGTGCGTCAGCAAACAGACCTAGTGCGTCAGCAGTCCGATCAGTTAGGAGTGCTGTTGAACCGAGAGGTACAGGGAAGTGTCAACTCGAGTTCTAGCAATGAACATTTTGGAGATAGATTCAGGAGGCTACGACCACCCACGTTTGATGGACAGTCATCTGATCCGGTTATTGCTGAAGGGTGGCTTAGGAAGATTGAGAGTATGTTTAGGTGCGCCAACATTGGAGAAGGAGACAAGGTCACGTTGGCAACATTTCATTTGGCTGGTGATGCTCAACTCTGGTGGGAAACAATAGAGACCACCACTGATGTTTTGGCGATGCCTTGGTCACAATTCAAGGACATTTTCTATGAAAAGTATTTTAACAGCACTGTCCAGACAGCGAATAAGTTGGAGTTTCTGAACTTGAAGCAGATAGGGTCTGTGGCCGAGTACAGTAGGCAATTCGAGTCCCTGTCCAGGTTTGCTGGACATTTTGCTCACAAGAACAAGGATAAGGTGTTCAAATTTGTGCATGGACTGAAACCGGAAATTTACCGAGGAGTTAAATTTTGTGGTATTAAAGACTTGACATTCAGCGAAGTTGTGTCCACTGCTCTGGAAGTGGAAGAAGCTGAAAGGAAGTGTGCTGGACAAAAGGAGGTCCCACAAAAGTTTATTCAGCCACACCAACAGAGAGGAATGAAGAGGCCTAGTGAAGGCCGGAATAGCCAGGGAACAGGAGGGAAGATACAGAATGCCAGGAAATTTCCCCAGTGTCCTAAGTGTTTGAAGAATCACCCGGGCGAGTGTAGATTGGGATTTGGGAAGTGTTTCAACTGTGAGGAGGTTGGACACACGTTCAAAGAATGCCCGAAGCCTAAAATCACCAGGTGCTACAATTGTAACAAGGTTGGCCATATTAACAGAGACTGCCCAGCCTTTAAGAGTGGTCCTGCTACAATTAAACCGAGAATATTCTCCATGATGGAGTCGGGTGAAGAACAGCCCGCTCTAGTGTCAGGTACTATATTGATCAACTCTACACCTGTTTTTACTTTAATAGATTCTGGTGCAACACATTCATTTATAGCATCTACGTTTGCTGTTAAGTTAGATGTACAGTCTTCGCCATCTGAACATACGTTTAATGTCGCGTTACCCTCTGGTGAATGCATGCACTCTAGCCGAGTGATGCTTAATTGTATTGTGCTAGTAGGGAACCAGGATCTACCTGATGATCTCATTATTATGGATATAATGGGATTTGATGTAATCCTAGGAATGGACTGGTTGTTTAAACACCACGCCACTATTGATTGTAGGACTGGAATAGTTAGCTTCCAACCCCCTGGTAGTACGAAACATACCTTTCAAGCTTCGAAGAAGAATAAGGAAATGTCTGTGATGACTTCCATTAACACTAGACCTTTCCCATGTGGGGAGTACTTGTGCTTCTTAACTAGCGTTTTAGACACACAACTTGTAGGAAAAGCAAATCCTCAAAATGTCTTAATTGTCCAAGACTTTCCTGAAGTATTTTTGGATGACCTTCCTGGCTTGACGCCAGATAGAGAAATTGAATTCGTTGTAGATGTTTACCCCGGTGCCGAGCCTGTGTCTAAAAATCCATATAGATTGGCACCAACAGAACTTAAAGAATTAAAGAAGCAGTTGGAGGATTTGTTGGAGAAAGGGTTCATACGCCCTAGCTTTTCACCATGGGGTGCACCTGTCCTTTTTGTCAAAAAGAAGGATGGATCGATGCGGATGTGCATGATTATCGGGAACTAAATAAGCTAACTATCAAGAACAAGTATCCATTGCCGAGGATAGATGACCTATTCGACCAAATTAATGGTGCAAGAGTTTTCTCTAAGATTGACCATAGGTCAGGTTACTATCAATTGGAAGTTAGATCTGAAGATATCCCAAAGACTGCCTTTCGCACAAGGTATGAACATTATGAGTTTTTGGTTATGTCCTTTGGATTGACAAATGCACCGGAAGCCTTCATGGATCTTATGAATAAGGTGTTTCATGAGTATTTTGACAAGTTTGTCATAGTGTTTATAGATGACATTCTAATCTATTCTAGTACTAAGGATGAGCATGCAAGGCATTTGAGTTTAGTGTTAGGAGTACTAAGACAGCACCAACTTTATGCTAAGTTTTCCAAATGTGAGTTTTGGTTGGACAGAGTTCACTTTCTTGGTCACGTGATCTCTGGAGATGGAATATCTGTTGATCCAGCCAAGGTTCATGCAGTTAAGGAGTGGCCCCAACCGAAGAATGCTACATATATTCGGAGTTTCCTTGGGTTAGCAGGATACTACAGGAAATTTATTGAAGGATTCTCGAAAGATTGCTACACCCCTCACTCGGTTAACTAGGAAAAACATTAAGTATGCATGGACAGAGGAATGCGAATCCAGTTTCCAGACTTTGAAACAGAAACTGATCAATGCCCCAATATTAACCCTTCCCGTTGAAAATAGTAAATTTAGCATTTATTGTGATGCTTCCAAAATTGGTCTTGGATGTGTGTTGATGCAAGATGGGAAGGTAATAGCCTATGCTTCTAGACAGTTGAAAACACACGAGAGGAATTACCCCACACATGACTTGGAATTAGCTACAGTAGTTTTTGCACTTAAGATTTGGAGGCATTACTTGCATGGACAATCTTGTGAAATATTTTCAGATCATAAAAGCCCGAAGTATATTTTCACACAGAAGGAACTAAACATGAGGCAACGTCGACGGTTGGAATTTGTAAAGGATTATGATTTTGAGATTAAATACCATCCCGGCAAAGCAAATGTTGTGGCAGATGCTTTGAGTAGAGCGACAACGTCAACCCCAACTATGATTTTCGATATGTCATTAGCCTTAGAGTCAGAATTCCAAAGGTTTAATCTAGAAACAGTATGCAATGTATCAGCTATACTTTCAGCCATAACCTTAAAGCCTACTATTCTGGAGAAAATAAAGGAAGCTCAGACGAATGATGACGAGTGTAACACGTACAAGCTAAGCATGGATTCTACGGACAAATCAGATTTCAACTATTCTGCTGATGGAATCCTTAAGTTTAGAAACAGATGGTTTGTTCCGGCTAATGTGGAGCTTCGGAATGAAATTCTTTCTGAAGCACATTCTTCTAGATTCTCTGTTCTCCCTGGGAGTAAAAAGATGTATAAGGACCTTAGACAGCATTATTGGTGGCCAAGCATGAAAAGAAGTGTGGCAAAGTACGTGGGATTGTGTTTAGTTTGTCAACAAGTTAAAGCTGAACACCAGAGAACTGCTGGAATATTACAACCCTTACCAGTCCCCGGATGGAAATGGGAGCAATGCCTAGGACAACGAGAGGACATGATGCAATTTGGGTGATTGTGGATCGTCTAACCAAATCTGCTCATTTCCTGCCCATAAAGATAACATACTCGATGGATCAGCTTGCTGAATTGTACGTGCAAGAGATTGTTAGGTTACATGGAGTTCCAGGTACCATAGTTTCAGATCGGGATTCTAGATTCACGTCTAAGTTTTGGAAAAGTTTACACAAGGCTATGAAAACACAACTTAGTTTTAGCATAGCTTTTCACCCTCAAACAGACGGACAATCCGAAAGAACTATTCAGACCTTAGAAGATATGCTCCGTGCATGCATATTAGATTTTCAAGGATCTTGGAGTAAATATTTATCACTGGTGGAATTTTCCTATAATAACAGTTTTCAGGCAACAATAAGAATGGCATCGTATGAAGCATTGTATGGACGTAAATTCAGATCTCCTTTGTATTGGGACGAAGTTGGTGAAGCACGTTTGCTTGGTCCTGATATTGTGCAACAGACAGTGGAGAAGATTGCCCTCATCCGACAGAAGAGCTATGTCGACAGAAGACGTAGAGAATTAGAGTTTGAAGTAGGTGATGAAGTTTTTCTTAAGGTATCACCATTCAAAGGAATTGTGAGATTTGGTATGAGAGGCAAGTTGAACCCCAGATTTATTGGACCCTTTTCAATCTTAACAAGGATTGGAAAGACAGCATATCAGTTACAGTTGTCAGTCTCTATGGAAGGGATTCACAATGTGTTTCACGTCTCTATGCTTAAGAAGTGTGTACAAGATCCATCACAGATTGTGGAACAGTAGAGTATTGAAGTTCATCCTACTCTTGCATATGAGGAGAAACCAGTAAGGATCTTAGACCATGCTGTGAAGGTGCTACGCAACAAAGAAGTTCCACTGGTGAAAGTCTTATGACATAACCAGAACATAGAGGAGACAACTTGGGAGCGCCAACAAGACATGATGGACCAACACCAAGAATTATTCAGGTACTAAATTTTGAGGACAAAATTCTTTTAAGGAGGGTAGATTGTAACACCCGGTTCTATCGAACCAGTTCTCAATTCTTTTTAAATTAATAGCACACTTTAAGTGACAATAATAAAAGTAGGGTTAATGGATGACTAGGCAAGGGCATAAGGGTAATTGGAAATTTAAAAGTGGATTACGTATTTAAGGAGAGATGTTTGGGATTAATGCACTGTAGCCACCACTATTCTGTTTATCATTCCTCTTTCGGCCTTCAGCTCTTCAGTAGAACCCTTTTGGCGATTCTCTTGCTCGATTCTCTTTCAACCTAGGTAAGTTTTCCTCGTTTTACTTGTATTTTAGCAGTTAGGTAACTGAGGGAGTATAATGTGAGAAATTTTGAGGATGCTTTAATTGAGAGTAGGTTCGGGTTTTGGTGATAAATGAGAATGCACGGGTAGCAGGGTTTCAAACTGGTTTCCTCAAACTTCTGATTGATTCTTGGTGAAGTTTAGTGAAGGTTTGATTAATGTACTGATATGACTTTAGGTGAGCGAGGTTCTAAAGTACCTTACAGCCGAGCGATTTCCAGGAGACCAGGTAAGTGAAGTATGCTTGTGCTTTTGAGCCTACATCACAAAACAGTAGGATTATGTTTGTTTCAATGTGTTTGTATATCATGCATCATATTTTGAAAGTATGCAAAAATGAATTTACATGAAATGGCACGGTAAGGAATGAACATACTGTAACAGATAAACTATTAAGGGAACTAATCTTCCCCTTAACTTATGAAGGGATTTATACTTTGGGAGAAGTGATTCAACTCCCAATTTCACAGGGGGATCTGAATAGTTGTTAAGGGAACTAATCTGCCCCTTAATCGAGAGAGAGGATGTATGACTTTGGGAGAAGTGATCCAACTTCCAATTTCACAGGGAGATCAGATCAGAAACGAATGCATATGCAACTGAGATGAGAAAGTAGAAACTGCATGTTTAGGAATTTATGTTTCAGCATTTTATTTCATTACTGCTTTACTCACTTAGCATTAGGCTAATGGATGAGTTTTGTGATGTAGGTGAAGAAGTGACAACAGGTGTGTTCTCTGAGTTTGCTGAGGACTAGGCAAGTTGGAGGGGTGCATTCATGTACCGATCTGGCAACTGATAGGGCAGTTTAATTGGTGTCAGTTGATGAGAAGGTTTAGTGAACCGTGATTCAATTTAAGTATGTAGAGAGTTTTTGTGACGGTGGTAATTTTAATGTTTTTTAATACATTTTGAGACTTTTCTGATAATGATACTATGTTGGTTTTAATAGTGGTTTTACCAAATTTTGGAGTAATACACGGATTTAAGTAGTTTTGAGCAGTTTTCAGAAAAATGCTCAAGTTCTTTTGGTAGTCGGAGTTTTCTTTGTTTAGAGTGAAATTGTTGCTATGCTGTTTTTGTTGAGTGTTTTTAATCTATCGGTAGATGATGTCTATCGGCAGACGTTGAATGTTTTTGATCTATCGGTAGATGATGTCTATCGGCAGACGTTGAGTATTTTTTATCTATCGGTAGATAATTTTTATCAGTGGAAGTCGAGAGTTTTGTCTATCGGTGGATTTAGTCCATCGGTAGAAGTCGAGTACTTTATCTATCGGAAGATGTAGGTAGTGATTTGTCATTTTGCGATCGGTAGATATGAATTAAGGACTTTTGTTGTCTAGTGACTGGAAGACGTAGTTTGTTCTATCGGTAGATGTAGGCTGAGAATGTTTGTCGTTTGTGAGCGGTAGACGTCGTCTGCCGAGTTAATGAAATCACGTGGATATCACGTGGTCTGAGCGGTAGAAGTGTTTTGTCGTGTAGTGATCGGTCGACGTGTTCTGTTTTCTTTTTCTCTTTCAACCAACTGTCTTGAATATTTTAATTACTTAATAAATATGGTTTTCATACGATGATTTTTCCGCTGCAAGTTTTAACGTTTTAAGAGTCAAGTCTTGATCATTGAATGAAATTTAAAAACTTTCTCAGAAAGTCATAGTTCGGTTTAGTATTCCGTGTGGCAAACCGGGTTCAGATAACTCGGGGCGTTACAAGGGGCGATCGATCGCCCCTATACCAGGCGATCGATCGCCTGCATAAAAACTGGAGGGGCGATCGTTCGCCCCTCACCAAGGCGATTAATCGCCTCAGATCAATCGCCAGCCGATCGATCTCCCCCTTGGGCGATCGATCGGCACACTCTCTGGAAAATCCAGAGAGTGGCGATCACAGGTGGCGATCGATCGCCCTTCTCTGCGATCGATCGCCAAGTCCTCTGGAATCCGAATTCCAGAGAACCTGCACCCCTCTTTTCTTTCTTTCTTCCCCTACATATACATACATTACACTTCCTTTTTCTCTTCCGCATTAACTCTAACATCTCATACACCCTAAATAATTCGACATAAGAATATAATTTTACTCATTTATCATTTCATCAACCACTAACTAATCGACCCAAAACATATCTTTGAACGTATTTAAAAACATAATAAAATTTCGTAAAAACGAACTGCATGGATACGTTTAAAAACTAAACAATCCCTGTTTCAAATCACCGAGCAGTTCCAGTAAGTTTCCAATAAAATATTTCCCAAACGCAGTTTATAAAATAGGTTTCCAAAACGTCAAAACATAAACCTATCAACTAACCAGATTCCAAACATTTTAAAATGTTCTATCTATACAACTTTCCTACGTTTCTATCTGTTCAAAACATCAATACATTTACTTACGTCCACACGGGTCAAAAGCGCACCAACTGCCCACCACACTCCCACGGGCCATCTTTCGTCAACTGACCATTCCTCGGGTGGAGGGATCTTGTCCTCACCTGTATCAAGATCACCTACACCATACAGACAACTATGAGCTAAAGGCTCAGCAAGTTTCGTAAATGTAGATGCATGCTGTGCATATGAAGTTCAGAAATCATGCAACATTTTCTTATCATTACGTCACAGACAGAATGTCACCGAGGTCTCAGCCTATTAGATGGAGAGGACACGTCCCGCGGTTGGACAACCCTCTCCACCTAACGCGGGGGGGAGGGGGGGCACGCTTACATCCATATATAGCCGTGCCTGAGCCCCACCTAGCATGACCAGATAACAGATTACGTAGGTTCATTTCGTTTTAGGCGATGTGGTATTGTGACAGGCCCCTTTTGGTCTACCCAATAGATCAATAGCCCCCTTTTCGGGCCACATCTCTTTTCATGAAAACATAGTGCGGAAATTAATTTTCTATGCATAATTGAAAATCATGATGCATGGACAATGACGTGCATAAAGTAAACATACGACATATATACCATCGATACAATAAAAAGCATAATCTACAAAAGAACTAATCCTAACTACCCAATCAAAGAATTTAAACAAACAAATCACCAACGATCCTCGACATGACTTCGATGTACGGTGTAGGCCAATCGGCCATAGTAAGTCACGAGAACTTACCTCGCGCTCGTTGCAATTCTAGCTCCGTCCACGAGTGTTGTTCACCTAAGGCAATTTCACAAAAAACATCGTTAAAATGCATTTAAATCATTAAACGTCCAAACTAACGAAATCCTTAACTAAAGAAATTCCTAAAACTCTAATTTAACTCATTGAGGCATTTTATCGAGCAATTTACGCTCGACACCTCAAAACCTCCATTAATGTAGTTTTCCAAAGCTCTAATTTTTCTGAAACCCTAACACTCCTTAATAAACCAATTAACTTTATCCAACAACGCCCAATTCGTCCATTGTACTCACAAATAGATTAGGTTTATCGATTTCAAACTCTAAACCACGTTTTTAACAAAAACCCTAAACGAACCCTAATCATTTAAACTCTAGAAATCAAAATCTAACGTTCGAAAACTATAGAATCTTACCTAGAACGTTGATCGGAGGAGAAAACGTGAAGAAACTTGATGATCGGAGGAGCGGTTGATGAAGAACCATAGAGAAGTGCCGTGGAGGAGCTTGAAGTCGCCGAAGGGGAAAAGCTCACTGGAGCTTCGTGGAAGAAGAGAGAAAATGAGGGAGGGAGAGAAGAAATGTGTTTTTAATAATTTGACTTGGTAAATTACCTTTTTGTCCTTCCTTTGATTTTTTATTTATTTCGTCCTTTGTTTCGTTAAATAACTAACGATTCGTTTTCTCCAAATTTCTTTATTTCACCAATAACTTCAACTTATTGTCAGGGCTTTATTAAAACTGTCCGTTTTCAAATCGGACCACATTTACTATTTTTACTAAAATACCCTTTGTGTTACGAGAAACATAAAACCTCAAAATTTAGTGTTAAGATTCCAAAACTTCCCATATTTCTCCTAAAATTCATATTAATCATTAGAATTCAAATAACACTTTCTGTTCGTAAAACAGACTTAATTTGACATATTTACAAAAATGCCATTATATATCGAAATATTAAAAATCCCGTAAAACCGGGTGTTACACATGGTGATAGATGGACAATTTATGTGTATTAGATGGTTTGCTCATATTGTAAATCTGGTCATTACAAATGGATTGAAAGATCATAACGATTCTATTGCGAAGATTTAGAAGGCGGTGAAGTATCTCATATCTTCTCTTGTGAGAATGCAAAATTTCAAAGCATGTATTGACAGTACAAGAATTACTTGCAACAAAAACATGTGTCTTGATGTTCCAAGTAGATGGAACTCGACATATTTGATGGTGCTAACTGCAGCTAAATTTGAAAAAGCATTTGTTAAATTGGGTGAGTGTGACATTAACTACAATTCTGAATTTATCCAAGATGGCACTTTAACGGCCCCTCCTGATGAAGAAGATTGGCATGTCGTTCGCAAATTTATAACACTATTAAATGTATTTTATGCAGTTACATTGAAAGTCTCATTAAATTGCGTATTACAGCTAATGTATTCTTCGTAGAATTATGCAAACTTTATCTTGTAATCAAGAAGTATGTTGTAAATGACAACACATTACTGAGATCCACAGTTTTGACTATGCAAACGAAATTTGAAAAGTATTAGGGATGTTACACTAAAGTGAATCACTTTATGTACGTGGCTGTAGTGGTTGATTAACTATTCAAATTGAAGTTCGTAAAACATTGCCTCTTGAAGTTGCATTCATCATAACTGACTAATGAAATACTAATAGCTTTAAATGATACGATTAAACTATTGTATGGTGAATATAAAGTACAACTACCAAGTGTTAACTTAGCAATTGTTTAAGTATAACTATGTTTTTTATGATTGTGATTAATATGAAATATATACATATAAAATGAATGTTAGAAATGAATGTTATTAATAGTTGCAGGCTAATTGGGAATGCCCTTTTATAAAGGGTATTATGTTTTTCTAACATTTTTTATTAAATGTTGTTAGTTGAGTCTGGTGCAAACAAAATGTTAAAGGAACATCGACCGATGTCAAAGCAGACTTCATTCGCCAGATATATCAATCGAACAACAAGATTTATCGTCCAGATTTAGAAGTCAACAGAAATCTTTATCGTCCAAACTTAGAAGTCATCCGAAATCAACGTCGTCCAGATTTTAGAGTCATCCCAAATCAATTACTTTGTCGTCTAGACTTAGAAGTCAACAGAAAACTTTATTGTCCAGACTTAGAAGTCATCCGAAATCAACATCGTCCAGATTTTAGAGTCATCCAAAAAACAATATCGACCAGATACTAAAGACAGAAGTCTAACAAAAATAACATCATCTGATTCAAGAAGACGTCTGCCGAAAGTAGGATCTAGATAACATAAACCGAATCAAGACTTCTTCCAAAAAGATCAACGTCATCTGAACAAAGACTTCATCCACTAGAATAACATCTTTCGAATCAAGAAGTCTTCCGCCACGAGTGATAGCGACTCCAGATCTCAACGGCTAGATTTCTGCATACGAACTCCTCACAACGGTCATATTTTTGTACGAATTCAAGGAGTCGCCCGAATGGTTACAAAGACCATATAAATAGAAGAACAGAAGTTGGGAAAAAGACTTTTTGAATTTTCTCTTACATGCAAACCTCTGCTTGCTGCGCATACTTTTCAAGAGCTTAATCTATGTAATACTCTTCTGTTTTCTACACCTTTCCAAATCCTAACTTGAGATATAGCTTTCAAGAAGGTGTAAATTTGATTTATCCTCTTTACAACCTAGAAAGTGTAAAGACAGCGATTGACGCCCGTGAAGATCAATCGAAGTGTAAAAGGCAGTTGATTGGCGCCAGTGAAGTCCAATCAAGATTTCTCGTGGAAGAGAAGTAGTGAATCTTCAGGGGAGAATCCTTGAAGGTGGACGTAGGCAAGATTGGCCGAACCACGTAAAAATCACGGTGTTATTTCTCTCTCTCTCTGTGTTTATTTTGAATCAGTAAACAATATTTTAATTAATTTATATTGTATTAAGTAAACTCAATAAGGAGAAAAAAGTCTAATTCACCCCCCTCTTAAACAATAACGGTCCTACAATTGGTATCAGAGCTAGGTTAATATTGTCTAAGTTGTGATTTAGAAAATATTTTGATACTCTTGCAATGACATTCAACACAAACTCCACACACATAGAGGGTTAGTCAATCTCTAGGCCACAATTTTTTGATGCCAGTGATTATGTCTACTGGAAGGCAAGAATGAGAATATCGTTCAAGCCATGGATTATGAGATATAGAATATAATCGAAAATGGCCATTTCAAGGCCAGGAAAACTGATAAAGAAATTAGCATTCCTAAACTGCCTAGTGAACTAACTGAATCTGATAAAAAGAATCTAAGTTTGAATGTTAAAGCTATAAATACACTGCACTGTGCACTTAATAGAGATGAGTTCAACAGAGTTCAAGGGTTTGATAGTGCACAGGAAATATGACGTTTATTGGAAGTTACACACGAGGGGACTAACCAAGTAAAAGAAAGTAAAATAAGCATGTTAGTCCATGAGTATGAATTATTTTCTATAGAAAAAGAAGAATCCATTAGTTCAATGTTTACTAGATTTATTAACATTACTAATGGTTTAAAAGTGCTTAGTAAGATATATTCTAGTGAAGAACTAGTAAGGAAGATCTTGAGGTGTCTACCAAGAGGATGACAACCGAAAGTAACGGCCATTCAAGAAGCAAGAGATCTCAAGGCGCTCAAACTTGAAGAGCTCATTGGTTCTCTCATGACACATAAGATAACAATAAGAGCAAATGAAAATAAGGACCTCAAAGAAAAGGAAGTCTCCAAGAGGAAATACATAGCTCTTAAAGCCTCCTTAAGTAAGCAAGAAGAAGATGAGGAGGACATAGCCCTCATTGCTAGAAGATTCAGCAAGCTCCTCCAATGGAAAAGGATGCATGGGAGGAAATTCTCAAAGGGAGAAAAGCCTCAAAAGGAGAAAGAAATCACATGCTTTGAGTGTGGGAAGCCTGGTCACATCAAGGCCGAGTGTCCACAAGCAAAGAAGAATCCCAAGAAATTCAAGAAGAGAGCCATGAAGACTACTTGGAATGACAGTGAGAGCGACACTTCTTCAGAAGATGAGGAAGTTGCCAACCTTTGCTTCATGGCACACGAAAATGAGATTAGCCTTTCCTCTAGTGATAGTGAAACTGATGATGGTGAGTTAATTGATGCATTTAATGATTTAGTAAAGCCATTTGGCATGCTAAAGACTAAATACAACCTGTTGAAAAAGGAAAATGCAAGTTTAATTGAAAAACATGCTAAGGAGACTAACTTGCATGAAACGGAAATTAGTGAACTTAAGAGTAGAAATGAGAAGTTGAAAGATATTGTTCTTAAGTTTACTAATGGAAGCAAGAATCTGAATATGTTGCTAAGATGCCAAAGAGTGACATTTGACAAAGCGGGATTAGGTTATGAACAATCTAATAAAAAAAACCTATAAAAATTTCTTTGTTAGATCGTCCACTTGTCATGCTTGTAATGAAGTAGGACATAAATCCTATGAATCTCCACTAAAATTAGGAAAGATTAAATCTGGCAGAGGATTTCAATGGGTTCCTGAGGGAACCAAACGTAATACTAGTGTAACGCCCCAAAAATCCACCCGGGTTCTCAGTGCGCACAAGGACTGCTTTGATACCATAACTATATTGCCCCGAGTCTCCACGACCCGGTTCGCTACAGGGACTACTCTGGCTAATAGAACTCTCTCAACTATCTCATTCGCTTAAACCTCCAACGCTGGAACTACCTACCAATAAAACTCACGCAGCAGAATTTAAAACTAACCTCCCGAAGTTCTCTTATGCCTTACCTAGCTGCCTAGACTCACTAATTTTCCCTAATCCTAACCGTTAGACTTCACGGCATCCTCTCCAAAAATTTTGATAGAGTAACACCTGAAAATGGTGCCCTCAAATTGCTAAGTACCTGCATACAGAACATACGAAATCTCCACACAATCCTCATATCAGCAAGAAAGATTGTACTACCGACTAAAATAAAGAAAATCCACAATATATGGTGACACATCACCTTTATTTATGACTATATACGACGAATATACAATGTCCTCACAAAATGACCTACTCCCTATCCACATCGTACAACGGCTCCTACTGGGTCGGGTCACCCTAACATTGCCATCAGCCGGGGCCCTAGTCCCACGTCACCAACTGCCATCTACTCCTGATCAGGCTCTCGGTACTCACCTTCTCTCTCTATAGTACCTACACCACAGAATACACACTGTAAACTCAAAGCTTAGTAAGTAGAGTGCTGAAAGTAAATATGAAGTATGAAAATTAGTTATGCAATCCTAACACATGCACATCTCTGCACACGTTGTCATCACCTTACCGCAATGCATCTCACCGAGGTTTGGAATGCAACCGCAACAGGCAGTCAGTCTGTACACCGTACTGTTTACCGACACATCACTACTGTCCCGGTTACTCCAGGAACGGGGTCAATAAGTCACACCGAAACCCCCTGTCCCAACTCAAAATGTAATCGCACCGGGCAGTCGGTCCGTACACTGCACTATTTACGGGCACGTGGCCGCCGTCCTGGATCCTCCAAGAACGGGGCCCATAAGTCACATTGTAACACCCGGTTTCCATTAACCGATTTACCTTTTTCCATTTATAGAGAATGTTTTATAATTGTAATATGGGTTATTTAGTGATTAGGTTAATAAGTGATTGAGCAAGGACAAAATGGTAAATTGCAATTTATTGTGGATAACGCATTTAAGGGAGGGTTTAATGAGGTTTAGCCGCCACTGTTCCCTCATTTTCCTCTTTGGGTTTTCAGCTCAAGCAGTCGAGCTCTCTAGGTGATTTTCCCTCGCCCGATTCTCCTTCAAACTAGGTAAGTTTTCCTTTCGTTATCTTGAGATTTTAGTGGCTATATAGCAGAGAGAGTACAATGCGTGTATTTTAATGAGGCTGCGAGTGTGTTGAGTTCGGGTTTAGTGTTGAGAATGTTCGATAACCAGAGTTTCCAAACTAGCTCCTTAGGTTTCTGAACGATATAAGGTTAAGATTAATGATGATCTAATCGGTATTCTGCTTATGACATTAGGTGTACAGAGCTTCCCGAGTAGTGGTAACCGAACAATTTCCAGGAATCCAGGTAAGTAAAGTATGCATGTGCCTTCGGGCCTACATCACAAAACAGTAGGGTTGTGCATTTTGTGAATGATTTTGTATGTCATGCATCATGTTTTTGAAAGACTACGAAAATGAATTTCCATGTAAGAATGGTAAGGTATGAACTGAATGTGACAGACAAACTATTAAGGGAACTAATCTGCCCGTTAATCGAGTAGAGGATGTATGACATTGGGAGAATTGATCCCACTCCCAAGGGAACCATGGGATCAGATCAGCTATTAAGGGAATTCATCCACCCCTTAATCGAGTAGAGGATGTATGACATTGGGAGAATTGATCCCACTCCCAAGGGAACCAAGGGATCAGATCAGTTTATGAACGTACGTGTATGCAACTGAGATGAGAAAGTAGAAATTGCATGTTTAGGAATTTATGTTTCAGCAATGCATTTCATTACTGCTTTACTTACTTAGCGTTAGGCTAATAGAAGAGTTTTGTGATGTAGGTGTTGAGGATACTACAGGTGAATTCTCTGAGTTAACTGAAGGATAGGCTGGTTGGAGGAGCACATTCATGTTTTGGCCTGGTAAATTGATGAGGCGGGTTAACTGGTGTCAGTAATCTGAAAGTTTAGTTGACAGTATTTCAATTTAAATTTGTTGAGTTTCATGACAGAAGTGATTCTGATGTTTTGAATACGTTTTTGAGTTCCTTTTTGTTAATAGTGTCTGTTGGGATTTAATGTTGGCACTCACTGAATTTTTAGTAATGTAATGGTCTGAAATGTTTTTGAATGGTTTCAGTGAAGTGAGTAAATTCTTTTCTGTAGGTTAAGTTGTTGTTCTGTTGTCTATCGAAAGATGTCTTCAGTGGAAGCTATCGGATGATATAGAACAAATTTGTCGTTTAGCGATCGATATGTGTAACTTGTTTCATCGGAAGGTGTAGGTTTAAGTCTATCGGATGATGTCTCAGTAAACTCATCGGCAGATGCGTGCTGACGTCATCGGAAGGTGTAGGTTTAAGTCTATCGGATGATGTCTCAGTAAACTCATCGGCAGATGCGTGCTGACGTCATCGAAAGATGTAAAGTGCATTTTGTCGTTTTGCCACCGGATGATGTCTTCCATTTTCTGCTTCAGCCCCTTTTGTTGACTTTGTTCAGCGGGTGATGCGTTTGACTTTTGAAACTTATGAAGTGTTTTGCGATCTAATCCTTCATTCCTTTTGCCAATTATTCCCCAATTTTGTAACTGAGTATTCAAGCATTGTACAATAGTTTTGTTTAACTCTATTTTTACTTAGACGATTTCCGCTGCAAGTTTTTCTTTTAAAAAAAAATAATAATAATACGGTTGAAATTTTTAGTCATGTACGGGCATGGTGTGACGAACCGGGTTTAGATAACTCGGGGCGTTACAGTATGGTATCAGAGACATTCAGTTAAACCGTTCAAAAGATTACTCATCAGTACCAATCGTCGCATGGAAGTACTCCAACAACTGTAAGTGTTTATGTTAGCCTCAGTAATTAGATATTTATGAACATAGTTAACCTTGTACAGGAAGTGAGTTAATGGCCAGACGCCCAGGAAGACCTAGGATACCGAGGGAAATGCCAAACTTGAGGAGTGAGGAAGAACCTAGTGTTATTAGACAATTAACAGACTTGGTACGTCAGCAAACAGACTTAGTGCGTCAGCAGTCCGATCAGTTGGGGGTGTTACTGAACCGAGAGGTGCAGGGGAGTGCCAAATCAGGTTCTAGCAATGAGCATTCAGGAGACCGATTCCGAAAGCTTCAGCCGCCCACGTTTGATGGAAAATCATCTAACTCGATTGTTGCTGAAGAGTGGTTGAGGAAGATTGAAAGCATGCTCCGATGTGCCAACGTCGGAGAAGGAGACAAGGTCACCCTGGCGACCTTTCATTTTGCTGGAGACGCCCAGCTTTGGTGGGAGACAATTGAGACCACCACTGACATTCTGACTATGACTTGGTCACAGTTTAAGGACATCTTCTATGAGAAATATTTTAGTAGCACAGTCCAGGCAGCAAAGAAGGTAGAGTTTTTGAACTTGAAGCAGACAGGGTCTGTGGCTGAGTACGTTAGACAATTTGAGTCCCTGTCCAGATTCGCTGGACACTTTATTCACCGAAATGAAGATAAGGTGTTTCAATTCATGAATGGACTGAAACCAGAAATGTACAGAGGGGTCAAGTTTTCTGGTTATAAAGGTTTGCCCTTCAGTGATGTTGTGTCCACAGCATTGGAGGTGGAAGAAACTGAATTGAAATGTGCTAGACTAAAGGAGGCCCCGAGAAAGTTTGTTCAACCACCGCCGCAGAGAGGAGTGAAGAGGTCCAATGAAGGCCAGCACAGCCAAGGGATAGGAAAGAAGGTACCAGATACCAAGACGTTTCCTCAGTGCCCAAAGTGTTCGAAGAATCACTCGGGCGAGTGTAGATTTGGATCGAATAAGTGCTTCAACTGCGACGAGGTTGGACACTTGTACAAGGATTGCCCAAAGCCCTGGATCGTTCGGTGTTTCCATTGTAACAAGGTTGGCCATGTCAACAGAGACTGCCCGGCTTTGAAGGGTGGCCCTGCCAGGATTAAGCCAAGAATATTCTCCATGATGGAGTCAGGTGATGAGGACCAGCCTGCTGTAGTGTCAGGTACTGTACTGATTAACTCTGTACCTGCTTTTACTTTGATAGATTCTGGTGCAACTCATTCTTTTATAGCCTCTGCATTTGCTGATAAGTTAGATGTACGGTTTACTCCTTCTGAGCATGTGTATAACGTAGCATTACCTTCTGGTGAACACATGCACTCCAGTCAAATGATGCCTGATAGTGTGGTGTTGGTAGGGAACATGAATTTGCCTGCTGATCTTATTGTTATGGACATAATGAGATTTGATGTGATCCTAGGAATGGATAAGTTGTTTAAGCATTATGCCACTATAGATTGTAGAACTGGAATTGTTAGTTTTCAACCCCCTAGTGGTTTAAACCATACTTTCCAAGTCCTAAAGAAGAGTAAGGAAATGACCGTAATGACTTCTGTTAGTTATAGATCCTTCTCTTGCAGAGAGTATTTATGCTTTTTGGCCAGTGTTTTAGACACACAAACAGTAGAAAAATCAAGCCCCAAAAATGTTTTAGTTGTCCAAGATTTTCCAAAAGTATTTCTAGATGACCTTCCTGGTTTGCCACCAGATAGGGAAATTGAATTTGTGGTAGATGTTTATCCCGGCGCTGAGCCAGTATCTAAGAATCCATATAGACTAGCACCAACAGAACTTAAAGAGTTGAAGAAACAGTTAGAGGATTTGTTGGAGAAGGGGTTCATACGCCCTAGCTTTTCGCCATGGGGTGCACCTGTCCTTAAGCTAACTGTTAAGAACAAGTATCCACTGCCGAGGATTGATGATTTATTTGATCAGCTTAAAGGTGCAAGAGTTTTCTCTAAAATTGACCTTAGGTCCGGTTATTACCAGTTGAAGGTTAAATCTGAAGATATCCCAAAGACTGCCTTTTGCACAAGGTATGGACATTATGAGTTTTTGGTTATGTCTTTTGGTTTGACAAATGCGTCAGCAGCTTTCATGGATCTCATGAATAGGGTGTTTCGCGAGTATTTGGACAAGTTTGTCATTGTATTCATAGATGACTTTTTAATCTATTCTAGAACTAAGGAGGAGCATGCAGGACACCTAAGCTTGGTGTTAGGATTGCTGAGGCAGCACCAACTTTATGCCAAATTTTCTAAGTGTGAGTTTTGGTTGGACAGAGTTCACTTTCTTGGTCATGTGATCTCTGAAGATGGGATTCTGTTGATCCAGCCAAGGTTCAAGCTGTTAAGGAATGACCCCAACCGAAGAATGCCACTGATATCCGAAGTTTCCTTGGATTAGCAGGGTATTATAGAAAATTCATCGAGGGATTTTCAAAGATTGCCACACCCCTTACTATGTTAACAAGGAAAAATGTGAAGTATAATTGGACTGATAAATGTGAATCCAGTTTCCAGACCTTGAAGCAGAAATTGACCAATGCCCCAATTTTAACTCTTCCTGTCAAAAATGGTAAATTCAGTATTTATTGTGATGCTTCCAAGGTTGGACTTGGTGGTGTATTGATGCAAGATGGAAAGGTTATAGCTTATGCCTCTAGGCAGTTAAAAACACATGAGAAGAACTATCCTACACATGACTTAGAACTAGCTGCTGTGGTCTTTGCATTAAAGATTTGGAGGCACTACCTGTATGGACAAACCTGTGAGATATTTTCGGATCATAAAAGTCTGAAATACATTTTCACGCAAAAAGAACTGAATATGAGGCAACGTAGGTAGTTAGAGTTTGTCAAATACTATGATTTTGAGATTAAGTACCACCCTGGCAAGGCGAATGTAGTGGCTGATGCTTTGAGTAGAGTGACCCCTTTAGTTTCTGCATTGACTCTAGACATACCGATAGCTTTAGAGACAGAATTCCAAAGATTTAACCTAGAAGCTGTGTCTAGTGTGTCAGCCATGCTTTCGGCCATATCTTTGAGGCCAACTATTTTGGAAAAAATAAAGGAAGTTCAAATGAATGACACTGAGTGTAATAAGTATAAGTTGTGCATAGATTCTACTGACAAGTCGGATTTCAACTGCTCAGCTGATGGAATTCTCAAGTTTCGAAATAGATGGTTTGTTTCGGCTGATACCGAACTTAGAAAGGAAATCCTATCTGAGGCACATTCCTCCAGACTTTCTGTTCATCCTGGTAGTACGAAAATGTACAGAGATCTCAAGCAACATTATTGGTGGCCAGGTATGAAGAGAAGTGTGGCGGAGTACGTGGAGTCATGTTTGGTCTGCCAGCAAGTCAAAGCTGAACATCAGAGGCCTGCTGGAATATTGCAACCCTTACCATTTCCCGAATGGAAATGGAAACAAATAACTATGGATTTTGTTATAGGATTACCTAGAACAGTAAAAGGTCACGATGCAATTTGGGTAATAGTTGATCGTTTAACCAAATCAGCTCACTTTCTGCCAATGAAGATAACATACTCGATGGATTAATTGGCTGAGTTGTATGTGCACGAGGTTGTTAGACTGCATGGAGTTCCAAGCACCATAGTTTCAGACCGAGACTCCAGATTTACATCTAAGTTTTGGAAAAGTTTGCACAAGGCAATGGGAACACAGCTTAGTTTTAGCACAGCCTTTCATCCTCAAACTGATGGACAATCAGAGAGAACTATCCAAACGTTGGAGGATATGCTTCGTGCATGTGTACTGGAATTTCAAGGTTCTTGGAGTAAGTATATACCATTGATTGAATTCTCTTATAATAACAGTTTTCAAGCAACAATAGGCATGGCACCATACGAGGCATTATATGGACGAAAGTGCAGATCTCCATTATATTGGGATGAAGTTGGGGAAGCACAATTGATTGGTCCTGATATTGTGCAGCAGACAGTGGAGAAGATTGCTCTTATCCGACAAAGAATCTTAACAGCTCAAAGCCGGCAGAAAAGCTATGCAGACAAAAGACGAAGAGAATTAGAATTTGATGTTGGTAATGAAGTTTTCCTTAAGGTGTCACCTTTCAAAGGAGTTGTGAGATTTGGGAAAAGAGGCAAGTTGAACCCCAGATATATTGGACCTTTTCGAATCGTGAAGAGAATTGGGAAGTCGGCATATCAACTTTAGTTACCAGCCTCCTTGGAGGGAGTTCATAATGTGTTTCATGTTTCCGTGCTAAAGAAATGTGTTAGAGATCCTTCACAGATTATGGAACAGCAGAACATTGAAGTCCTTCATACTCTTACTTATGAGGAGAAACCAGTAAGGATCTTAGAGTATGCAGTAAAGGTATTACGCAACAGAAAAGTTCCACTGGTAAAAGTCTTATGGCATAACCAGTGCGTTGAGGAGACAACTTGGGAACGCCAGCAGGACATGATGGACAAATATCCAGAACTATTCAGGTACTGAATTTTGAGGACAAAATTCTTTTAAGGAGGGTAGATTGTAACACCCGGTTTCCATTAACCGATTTACCTTTTTCCATTTATAGAGAATGTTTTATAATTGTAATATGGGTGATTTAGTGATTAGGTTAACAAGTGATTGAGCAAGGACAAAATGGTAAATTGCAATTTATTGTGGATAACGCATTTAAGGGAGGGTTTAATGAGGTTTAGCCGCCACTGTTCCCTCATTTTCCTCTTTGGGTTTTCAGCTCAAGCAGTCGAGCTCTCTAGCCGATTTTCCCTCGCCCGATTCTCCTTCAAACTAGTAAGTTTTCCTTTCGTTATCTTGAGATTTTAGTGGCTATATAGCAGAGAGAGTACAATGCGTGTATTTTAATGAGGCTGCGAGTGTGTTGAGTTCGGGTTTAGTGTTGAGAATGTTCGATAACCAGAGTTTCCAAACTAGCTCCTTAGGTTTCTGAACGATATAAGGTTAAGGTTAGTGATGATCTAATCGGTATTCTGCTTATGACATTAGGTGTACAGAGCTTCCCGAGTAGTGGTAACCGAACAATTTCCAGGAATCCAGGTAAGTAAAGTATGCATGTGCCTTCGGGCCTACATCACAAAACAGTAGGGTTGTGCATTTTGTGAATGATTTTGTATGTCATGCATCATGTTTTTGAAAGACTAAGAAAATGAATTTCCATGTAAGAATGGTAAGGTATGAACTGAATGTGACAGACAAACTATTAAGGGAACTAATCCGCCCCTTAATCGAGTAGAGGATGTATGACATTGGGAGAATTGATCCCACTCCCAAGGGAACCATGGGATCAGATCAGCTATTAAGGGAATTCATCCGCCCCTTAATTGAGTAGAGGATGTATGACATTGGGAGAATTGATCCCACTCCCAAGGGAACCAAGGGATCAGATCAGTTTATGAACGTACGTGTATGCAACTGAGATGAGAAAGTAGAAATTGCATGTTTAGGAATTTATGTTTCAGCAATGCATTTCATTACTGCTTTACTTACTTAGCATTAGGCTAATAGATGAGTTTTGTGATGTAGGTGTTGAGGATACTACAGGTGAATTCTCTGAGTTCACTGAAGGATAGGCTGGTTGGAGGAGCACATTCATGTTTCGGCCTGGTAAACTGATGAGGCGGGTTAACTGGTGTCAGTAATCTGAAAGTTTAGTTGACAGTATTTCAATTTAAATTTGTTGAGTTTCATGACAGAAGTGATTCTGATGTTTTGAATACGTTTTGAGTTCCTTTTGTTAATAGTGTCTGTTGGGATTTATTGTTGGCACTCACTGAATTTTTAGTAATGTAATGGTCTGAAATGTTTTTGAATGGTTTCAGTGAAGTGAGTAAATTCTTTTCTGTAGGTTAAGTTGTTGTTCTGTTGTCTATCGGAAGATGTCTTCAGTGGAAGCTATCGGATGATATAGAACAAACTTTGTCGTTTAGCGATCGGTATGTGTAACTTGTTTCATCGGAAGGTGTAGGTTTAAGTCTATCGGATGATGTCTCAGTAAACTCATCGGCAGATGCGTGCTGACGTCATCGGAAGGTGTAGGTTTAAGTCTATCGGATGATGTCTCAGTAAACTCATCGGCAGATGCGTACTGACGTCATCGGAAGGTGTAGGTTTAAGTCTATCGGATGATGTCTCAGTAAACTCATCGGCAGATGCGTGCTGACGTCATCGGAAGGTGTAGGTTTAAGTCTATCGGATCATGTCTCAGTAAACTCATCGGCAGATGCGTGCTGACGTCATCGGAAGATGTATAGTACATTTTGTCGTTTTGCCACCGGATGATGTCTTCCATTTTCTGCTTCAGCCCCTTTTGTTGACTTTGTTCAGCGGGTGATGCGTTTGACTTTTGAAACTTATAAAGTGTTTTGCGATCTAATCCTTCATTCCTTTTGCCGATTATTCCCCAAAATTTTAACTGAGTATTCAAGCATTGTACAATAGTTTTGTTTAACTCTATTTTTACTTAGATGATTTCCGCTGCAAGTTTTTCTTTAAAAAAAAAAATAATAATAATACGGTTGAAATTTTTATTCATGTACGGGCATGGTGTGACGAACCGGGTTTAGATAACTCGGGGCGTTACACACATTCTAGCCACTGTCTTGACTCGAAGTGCAACCGCACTAGGCAGTCAATTCGTACACCGCACTGTTTACCGGCACGTCGACGTCGTCCTGATTTCTCCAGGAACGGGGCCTATAAGTCACACTCCAACCCACTGTCGCCTGTCCACACTGTACATCACCTCCTCTACTCTCCCTCCATGCTTAAAAACATGCTAAAAATATTTTGCGTAGCTTTTAAAACATGATGCATGCTAACCATAATGTACTCACAACGACTGCACCCACACATCACATCACATACATACCTACGACCCCAACATGCACAAAACTCACAACAAATGTACAACTGACCCACAACCTGTACGAGACTCACAACATACATACAACTTACTCACAACCTGCACAAGACTCTTTGTAACGACCCCTTTTTCCAGTAAGATATTGTCCCGACAGGTCACAGGATAGGATGACGTTCCTCCACCCGACGCATGAGCATGTTGACGGAGGATGGCCCGTGGGAATGCGCTGGGTAGTCGACGCTATTTTGACCTGTGGGGACGTAAGTAAATATTTTTGGGATTTTGATAGATAGAAACGTAGGAAAATTGTATAGTGGAACCATATTAGGATGTTTGGTGTCTGGATAGATAATGCATAGTATTTTGTTGCTTTTTAATATTTTCAAACAGAGGGAAATATTAAACTTTTAAACGGAACCACGCGGTTCGTTTTTATGAAATTTGGTTACGTTTTAAATATGTTTTGAGCCGGTCTTTGGGTGATTGGTGGAGTGTGGATTGTATGTAGGTAGTAGTGTTGTTATGTTAAAGTAGTGTTATGAAATGTATTTAGAAGAAGTGTTGAAGGTCTGGAGTAGAATGGGTGAAGTGTGTGTGCAGGGTGAATGAAGGAAAGAAGGGAGGAGGAATGAAGAGGGGCAACTTGCTGGAGTTCAAACTCCAGGATCCGATCGATCGCAGACAGCGGGGCGATCGCACGCAGAACTCTCTGGAATTCCATAGAGCTTTCTGATTGTTTGCCAGAAGCGGACGAACGATCGGCTCTTGAGGCTACGTTCTGGAATAAATTCCAGAGCAGCAGCCGATCGATCGCCAAAAAAGAGGGCGATCGATCGGCTGGACAAGGGCCGATCGATCGGCTGTCAAGTGTCCGATCAATCGCCCCTTTGTTTCTTCGCCTCAGACGTTTTTGCCCTCGGTTCAATTGGCCAACTGTTCTTCTTTTGTTTTAATGGTTTTCATTAGACTTCGACTAATGTTAGAAAAAAAAATTAAAAAAAAATAATTTATATAGGAAATTAAGGGATAGACTTTAGGGTCGCTACAACTATGGTATCAGAGCCCCCGGATTTTAAAATCGGTTCTGTAGACTGCTCGACTGCACAGCCACTACGCGGACATCCTTCCTCAACTGTAAGTACATTTTATTTTGTTTCCTTGCTTTTGTTCTTAGAATTGTTTGTTTCAACTTTTATAGGAATTATAGCAAAAAATGGTTCAAGGTAGAGATGTTAATGCAATTAACATTTCAAAGAACCCTATCCAACATTCTAGAACCAAACACATCGAGGTTAGATATCACTTCATTAGAGATCATGTTAAAAAAGGTGATATCATCTTAGAATTTGTCAATTCTTCCGACCAATTTGCAGATATCTTTACAAAACCTTTAGATGAGAAGACCTTTAGTGATATTCGAATTCGTTTAGGTCTCATTAGGAGTGAAAAGTCCTAAACGGTTGACGTTGTATGCTAAGCAATAAGGTTATATCTCTTTGGAATGAGGAATCTTGAAATTCATCGACCGCGCCATTTTATGAAGTGGACGATATGGAAAACGGTTGAGGTACACATTGGACGATGTCTGTTCGTAAATCCTTTAAATTAGCCTTGGGATTACAGAAACCCGACTTTTCATCCAAAGTGCGAAAAACCTTAAACAACCTTTCATCTTCTCTCAACTCTCTACCGCCTAATCTCTCGTCTCCAGTCATTTTCTGACTTTCAAATCTAATAAATGGCATCATCCTCTAGCGCCGGGTTAACCTTTTCTAGGAAGAAGCAGAAGAATGCACAACCCGTGGAGTCTAAACCTGCGGTACAACCAACTCCTCTTCAATGGCCTTCTCATCAATTTGTCAATGAGGATGCGCTACACAGGTACTATAAAGATTTTAAAGAAAAGCCTGTCATTCAAAGTAGGGGAGTTGTTTTTAAAGACCTTCATGGTTTATTACTAGAAAAGTCCCTTCGAGATATGGGATTATTAGGACTCTTTGAACTTGACACATCTTATTGCGAAACTCCAATTATGATGTTTTATGCTAACCTAGACCACTTTGTCTCTCCTCTTGCTCTCCGCAGCTATGTGTATGGAAGGCACATAGAGCTGTCTCAAGAAAATATCCATGAAATTCTCAATTGTGAGTTTCTGAACGACATGTCTAAATTTTTTGAAACTTCCAAAGATCCTCCCTTCGTTGAAACATCAGAGGGACAGGCTTTAGCAAAAGATATTTCAAAGGATCCACAAAATACTTCCCTAAGGCTCAAGGGCAAGGATTTGAACATAAGGGCCAGAGTCTTCCATCTTATGATCAACTACAACATCCTCCCCAGAGATGGACATCGTGATCACATCAGTGGAATGGATCTTTTCATTCTTTCTAGGATCTTCCGTAAAGAACCATTTCACCTTGGTTACATAATTCTGAGAAGGATGCTCCAAGTTGTCAAAAATATATCCAAATCTCTTCCATATAATCTTCTATTAATGAAGATTTTCCATCGTTTTGGTGTTCAAATACTGGCAGAAGACGAGCCAATTTTATTGAAGAACACTGATCTATTCTCTAGTTCAACCTTGCTACGAATGAGCATTACAAGAAATAAGCAAGGTGTTCTATGTGAAAAAGCAACATGGGGCGGTGGTTCAAGAAGCCATGCCTCTCCAACTATTCCTGGACCTCGGAAGAAGAGAAGAGTGCTCTTGGAGGACGAAGAAGAAGAGGCTGATGCTCCAGAAGAGTCTGTTATTCCCTTTATTGATCCTCCTCAGATTCAAGAATCTCACTTTTTTACTCTTCCAACAGGCTCCAACTTTCTCCCATCAGCTTCTGAGGGATTTAATGATCAATATCTCCTACCTGATCCTCAGGAAGTTCACGCCCCTGTTCTCCCACATCCCTCTAGTCCAATTCCTCCTCCTTTGCCAACAGAGGCTCCTTGTTTGTCAGCTCCTGTTCCTCCTCAATCTCCAGGTCATACCACTCCTCCTGCGAGGACATCTATTTCTGAGGAACACTATCATGAGCTGAAAGTCTAAGCCCTCGCATCCATTCAGTCCCATTCTATCGCCTGCCAAGATAATCTGGAAGCAACCACGCTCTCTCGGTTTGATCATTTTTTATCTGTTATTCATGGCCTTCACAATCATATTGATCAAATGGAAAGAGCTATTGACGATGTCACCTCTTCCATTTGTTTCCATACCACTTTTTTGGCAAATCAAATGCGCCGGGAGTCTGAAAAGGTTGTCACTCAATTTGGATATCTTCACCCACATGTGGCTAGCAGTGACACTAAGCCCACTCCTGGGGCTGAGAATTTAGATGAAGGTGGTGAGGATAATGAGAATGTTCGTCTAGCTTCTCCAGCTGCTCCTTCGGGTGACGAGTCTATGGCTCCTTCTCTAAGTGCTGTTGGAGATGTTGTTGCTCCAGCTGCTGTTGTTTGTGAGGACGAGTCCCTCATTAATCCAGCTGATGATGCTGTCTCTGCTTCTGATGATCTTGCCATGATAGAGCCTGTCGATGAGCAAGAACCTCCTGCTGATGTACCAATGGCAGAGGAAGGGGATGCAGAGGAAGGGCATGCAGAGGTAGGTGATGCAGATGCTGAGGATGCAAGGGATGTAGTTGATGGAGAAAGTGTACCTTCTGCCTCTCCTGTGGTTATTGTGTCCGATGACGATGAACCTTCTATGTTCCTTGCGCGCCATTTCTATTACCGCTGAACTAGGATGCTATCGAATTGATAATTTAGATTCTTAGAACTATTTAGGTTACTCATTCTCCTATCATTCTTTATCACTTGTGTTGTGTTGAATGATATTACCCTGCTTGTTTGTATTTTTTTTTTTGATAATGTCAAAGGGGGAGATGGATATTTGTTGATGAAGTTGACTGATTGCATACAGTATGGGGGAGTAGGGAGATTATTGTGAACTTATTATGGAGAAGAATATACTTAATCACTTTATATTTGTCATCATCAAAAAGGGAGAGATTGTTAACTTAGCATGTGTTTAAGTATAACTATGTTTTTTATGATTGTGATTAATATGAAATATATACATATAAAATGACTGTTAGAAATGAATGTTATTAACAGTTGCAGGCTAATTGGGAATGCCCTTTTATAAAGGGTATTATGTTTTTCTACCATTTTTTATTAAGTATTGTTAATTGAGTCTGGTGCATACAAAATGTTAAAGGAACATCAACCGATGTCAAAGCAGACTTCATCCGCCAGATATATCAATAGAACAGCAAGATTTATCGTGCAGACTTAGAAGTCAACAGAAAGCTTTATCGTCCAGACTTAGAAGTCATTCGAAATCAACGTTGTCCAGATTTTAGATTCATCCAAAATCAATTACTTTGTTGTCCAGACTTAGAAGTCAATAGAAAGCTTTATCGTCCAGACTTAGAAGTCATCCGAAATCAACATCGTCCAGATTTTAGAGTCATCCAAAAAACAACGTCGACCAGATACTAAAGACAGTAGTCTAACAAAAATAATATCATCTGATTAAAGACGACGTCTGCCGAAAGTAGTATCTAGATAACATCAACTGAATCAAGACTTCTTCGAAAATGATCAACGTCATCCAAACAAAGACTTCATCCACTAGAATAACATCTTTCGAATCAAGAAGTCTTCCGCCACGAGTGATAGCGACTCCAGATCTCAACGGCTAGATTTCTACGTACGGACTCCTCACAACGGTCATATTTTTGTATGAATTCAAGGAGTCGCCCGAATGGTTACAAAGACCATATAAATAGAAGAACAGAAGCTGGGAAAAATACTTTTTGAATTTTCTCTTACACGCGAACCTCTGGTTGCTGCGCATACTTTTCAAGAGCTTAATCTGTGTAATACTCTTCTGTTTTCTACACCTTCCCAAATCCTAACTTGAGATATAGCTTTCAAGAAGGTATAGATTTGATTTATCTTCTTTACAACCTAGAAAGTGTAAAGGCAGTGATTGACGCCCGTGAAGATCAATCGAAGTGTAAAAGGCAGTTGATTGGCGCCAGTGAAGTCCAATCAAGATTTCTCGTGGAAGAGAAGTAATGGATCTTCAAGGGGGGGTCATTGAAGCGTGGACGTAGGCAAGATAGGCCAAAGCACATAAAAATCACGGTGTTATTTTTCTCTCTCTCTCTCTCTGTTTATTTTGAATCAGTAAACAATATTTTAAGTAATTTATATTGTATTAAGTAAACTCAATCAGGAGAGAAAAGCCTAATTCACCTCCATCTTAGACAATAACGATCATACACCAAGAAATATTGACGTCGAAGAAGATTGTATGACTATAGTTGAAGATTTTGAGGTACAATCTACATTTAAGGCTGAATTGAACAACGAAAATTATTTTGGGCGTATTAATGATATAGACAATTGTTTATTTGCAAAACTTGAAGACTTTTTTGACCACAAAGAGTTATTGCATTGGGAGAATGCACACTTCAGACTACCCTACTTTGAGTCGAATAGTGTAACGCCCCGAGTTTTCTGAACCTGGTTTGTTACTCATGAACCCGGATATTACTAAGAAACCTTGGATCGAATTAAAAACTTCCTTCGGAATTCAAATTTTAACGTTTGATAAAACATGAAGACTTGCAGCGGAAAAATCTTCGAGCAAAAATAGAGTTGAGCAAAACTATGCAATAGTGTTTGAATGATCGAATAAAATATTAAGAAAATAATTCAGCCGGAAGGGATAAAGGTTTAAGCGTAAATTACTTAAAATTTAAGAAAGTCAAACACATCATCCGAAGAACGAAGTCAACCGGAAGGCACTGGCTTAGAAAATAGAAGGCTTTTCCTGATAACAAAACGACAAAGTTTCGGCTACATCATCCGGTCACAAAACGACAAAGATTTGGCTACATCATCCGGTCACAAAACGACAAAATACATCCTTCATCTACCGGTGACGTCAGCCGGATGATTTCTTCATCCGATCGACTTTACATCCACCGGTGACGTCAGCCAGATGATTTCTTCATCCGATCGACTTTACATCCACCGGTGACGTCAGCCGGATGATTTCTTCATCCGATCAACTTTACTCTACATCCACCGGTGACGTCAGCCGGATGATTTCTTCATCCGATCGACTTTACTCTACATCCACCGGTGACGTCAGCCGGATGATTTCCTCATCCGATCGACTAAACGACAAGTTCCAACCTGTATCTTCCGATGGCTCCCACTGAAGACATCTTCCGATAGACAACAAAACAACAACTCAATCTCTGCCGGTAGACTTCATCTACCGATAGAGAACAGAATCACATTTTATCCACTCCATGTCTTACAATCACAACTCTAATCACAGAAAAGAGTTTACTCACTTCACTGAAACATTCAGAAATAATTCAAATCGTTGCATATCTCAAATCCAGTATTAAAACTAACGGAATACTAACATCAAAAGAGTCTCAAAATATTTTTTTTTTTTGAAAACATCCAAGCAACTTCTTTCATTAGAAAGTTTAACATAATCAAATTGAAGTCAACGTTCACTAAACCTTCACAACCACAGACACCAGTTAAACCGCCCCATCAGCTGCCAGTCTGTTACAAGGATGCACTCCTCCAACCAGTCTAGTCCTCAGTAGATTCAGAAAACACACCTTCTATCACTTCTTCACCTACATCACAAAACTCATCTATTAGCCTAATGCTAAGCAAGTAAAGCAATGATGAAATAGAAATGCTAAAACATAAAACTTCCTAAACATGCAGTTTCTACTTTCTCATCTCAGTTGCATATTCATCGTTCTGTTCAGATCCCCCTGTGAAGTTGGGAGTTGGATCAACTCTCCCAAAGTATAAATATCCACTGTCTCATTAAGGGTTGGATTAGCTCCTTTAACAGTAAGGTTGATTCACTGTTCAGATCCCCCTGTGAAATTGGGAGTTGGATCAACTCTCCCAAAGTATAAATATCCACTGTCTCATTAAGGGTTGGATTAGCTCCCTTAACAGTAAGGCTGATTCACTGTTCAGATCCCCCTGTGAAATTGGGAGTTGGATCAACTCTCCCAAAGTATAAATATCCACTGTCTCATTAAGGGGAGGATTATTTCCCTTAACAGTAAAACTGATTCACATAACTGTTTCAATATGTTCAATCCTTACCACGCCAACATGCATTCAAATTCATTTTCGTATACTTTTAAAACATGATGCATAACACACAGACACATCCCAGTAAACACAATCCTAACGTTTTGTGATGTAGGCCCGAAGGCACAAGCAAACTTTACTTACCTGGATTCCTAGTGGATACTCGGTTAGGAGTTGCTTCGGAAATGCTCACCTAAGTTGAAGGAGAATCGGGCAAAGAAAATCGCCTAGAGAGCTTGGCTGCTTGAGCTAAAAACCCGAAGAGAAAATGGTATGAAATTGGTGGCGGCTACAGTGCATTAAACCCAACCCTCTTTCCTTAAATACGTTATCCACTTTTGAAAATTGTAAATTTACTCTAGTGCCCTTGTCTAGTCATTTAATAACCCTACTTGAATTATTGACTAATCATACCATTAATAATAAAAGAGCTGGTTCGATAGAACCGGGTGCTACAATCTACCCTCCTTAAAAGAATTTTGTCCCCAAAATTCGGTACCTGAATAATTCTGGATATTGGTCCATCATGTCTTGTTGACGTTCCTAAGTTGTCTCCTCCACATTCTGGTTGTGCCATAAGACTTTCACTAGTGGAACCTCTTTGTTGCGCAATACCTTCACTGCATAGTCTAATATCCTTACCGGTTTCTCCTCATATGTAAGAGTAGGATGAACTTCAATACTCTGCTGTTCCACAATCTGAGAAGGGTCTCGTACACATTTCTTAAGCCTGGAGATATGAAACACATCATGGATTCCATCCATAGAGGTTGGTAGCTGTAGCTGGTAGGCTGTTTTCCCAATCCTTTTCAAGATCAAGAATGGTCCAATGTATCTGGGGTTCAACTTTCCTCTCTTCCCAAATCTCACAACTCCTTTGAATGGTGACACCTTGAGAAAAACTTCATCACCAATCGCAAATTCCAATTCTCTACGCCTGCAATCCGCATAACTCTTCTGTCGACTCTGAGCTGCCAAAATTCTCTATCGGATGAGGGCAACTTTCTCAACAGTTTGTTGCACAATGTCAGGACCAATCAATTCTGCTTCCCTAACCTCATCCCAATATAATGGAGATCTGCACTTTCGTCCGTATAATGCCTCGTATGGTGCCATGCCTACTGTTGCTTGGAAACTGTTATTGTAAGAGAATTCAACCAATGGTATATATATATTCCAAGAACCCTGAAATTCCAGCACACATGCACGAAGCATGTCCTCCAAGGTTTGGATAGTTCTCTCGGATTGTCCATCAGTTTAAGGATGAAAGGCTGTGCTAAAACTAAGCTGTGTTCCCATAGCCTTGTACAAACTTTTCCAGAACTTGGATGTAAATCTGGAGTCTCGATCAGAAAGTATGGTGCTTGGAACTCCATGCAGTCTAACAACCTCGTGCACATACAACTCAGCCAATTGATCCATCGAGTATGTTATCTTCATTGGCAGAAAGTGAGCTGATTTGGTTAAACGATCAACTACTACCCAAATTGTATCGTGACCTTTTGTTGTTCTAGGTAATCCTATAATAAAATCCATAGTTATTTGTTCCCATTTCCATTCGGGAACTGGTAAAGGTTGCAATGTTCCAGCTGGCCTCTGATGTTCAGCTTTGACTTGTTGGCAGATCGGACATGTCTCCACATACCCCGCCACACTTCTTTTCATACCTGGCCACCAATAATGTTGCTTGAGATCTCTGTACATCTTCGTACTTCCAGGATGAACAGAGAGTCTGGAGGAATGTGCTTCGGATAGGATTTCCTTTCTAAGTTCTGTATCAGCCGGAACAAACCATCTATTTCGAAACTTGAGAATTCCATCAACTGAGCAGTTGAAATCCAACTTGTCAGTAGAATCCATGCTCAACTTATACTTATTGCATTCAGCGTCATTCATTTGAACTTCTTTTATTCTCTCCAAAATGGTAGGCCTCAAAGATATGGCCGAAAGCATGGCTGACACAGTTGACACAGCTTCCATGTTAAATCTTTGGAATTCTGTCTCTAAAGCTAATGGCATACTGGAAATCATAGCTGGGGTTGATGTTGTTACTCTACTCAAGGCATCTGCCACTACATTTGCCTTGCCGGGATGATATTTTATTTCAAGGTCATAATCCTTGACAAATTCCAACCACCGACGTTGCCTCATATTCAATTCTTTCTGTGTGAAAATATACTTCAGACTTTTATGATCTGAAAATATTTCACAAGACTGTCCATACAAGTAGTGCCTCCAAATCTTAAGTGCAAATACTACAGCAGCTAATTCTAAATCATGGGTAGGGTAATTCTTCTCATGAGTTTTCAACTGTCTAGAGGCATAAGCTATTACTTTACCATCTTGCATTAACACACATCCAAGACCAATCTTGGAAGCATCACAATAAATACTAAATTTACCATCTTCAGCTGGAAGGGTTAAAATTGGAGCATTGGTTAGTTTCTGTTTCAAGGTCATGAAACTATGTTCACATTCATCAGTCCATATATACTTCACATTTTTCATGGTTAACTTAGTAAGGGGTGTACCAATCTTTGAAAATCCTTCAATGAATTTTCTGTAATACCCTGCTAGTCCAAGAAAACTTCGAATATCAGTAGCACTTTTCGGTTGGGGCCACTCCTTAACTGCTTGAACTTTTGCTGGATCAACAGATATGCCGTCCCTAGAGATGACATGTCCTAAAAAGTGAACTTGGTCCAACCAGAACTCACACTTAGAAAACTTGGCATAAAGTTGGTGCTGCCTTAGTAATCCTAATACCAAGCTCAAATGCCTTGCATGCTCATCCTTAGTTCTAGAATAGATCAGAATGTCATCTATGAATACTATGACAAACTTGTCCAAATACTCGTGAAACACCCTATTCATGAGATCCATGAAGGCTTCCGGTGCATTTGTCAGACCAAAAGACATAACTAAAAACTCATAATGTCCATACCTTGTGCGAAAGGCAGTCTTTGGGATATCTTCAGATTTTACCTTCAGTTGGTAATAACCGGATCTAAGGTCAATCTTAGAGAAAACTCTTGCACCCTTAAGCTGGTCAAATAAGTCATCAATTCTCGGCAAATGGTATTTGTTTTTTACAGTTAACTTATTCAATTCTCTATAATCAATGCACATACGCATTGATCCATCTTTCTTCTTGACAAAAAGGACAGGTGCACCCCACGGTGAAAAGCTTGGGCGTATGAACCCTTTCACCAATAATTCCTCAAACTGCTTCTTTAATTCCTTAAGTTCTGTTGGTGCTAGTCTATATGGATTCTTAGACACAGGCTCGGCTTCGGGGTAAACATCCACAACAAATTCAATTTCTCTATCTGGTGGTAAGCCAGGAAGGTCATCTAAGAATATTTCGGGGAAGTCTTGGACAATTAGGACATTCTGAGGATTTACTTTTCCTACAAGCTGTGTGTCTAAAACGCTAGCTAAGAAGTACATATACTCTCCACACAGGGGAGGTCTTGGGTTAATAGAAGTCATCACAGACATTTCCTTACCCTTCTTTGAAGCTTGAAAGGTATGCTTCAAACTACCAGGGGGTTGGAAGCTAACTATTCCAGTCCTACAATCTATTGTGGCATGATGTTTAAACAACCAGTCCATTCCTAGGATTACATCAAATCCTTTTATATCCATAATTATAAGATCAGCAGGTAGACTTACATTCCCTACTAACACGTTATTGTCAAGCATCACTTGGTTAGAGTGCATGCGTTCACCAGAAGGCAATGCAACATTAAACACATGCATGGAAGGGGTAGACTGTACATCTAACTTAATAGCAAAAGCAGATGCTATAAATGAATGTGTCGCACCAGAATCTATTAAAGTAAAAGCAGGCACATAGTTGATCAATATTGTACCTGACACCACAGCAGGCTGTTCTTCATTCCCCGACTCCATCATGGAGAAAATTCTTGGTTTAACCATAGCAGGGCCACTCTTAGGAACCGGACAGTCTCTACTAATGTGACCAACCTTGTTACAGTTGTAGCATCTGGTGACTTTAGGCTTCGAGCACTCTTTGTATATGTGTCCAACCTCCTCACAGTTGAAACACTTTCCAAAGCCCATTCTGCACTCACCCGGGTGGTTCTTCAAACATTTAGGACACTGGGGAAATTTCCTAACATTCTGTACCTTCCCTCCTGATCCTTGGCTATTTTGGCCTTCACTTGGCCTCTTCGTTCCTCTCTGTTGGTGTAGCTGGTTAAACCTTTGTGGGACCTCTCTTGGCCTAGCACACAACCTCGCTGAAGGTCAAGCCTTTAATTCCACAGAATTTAACTCCCCGGTGAATTTCTGGCTTCAGTCCATGAATAAATTTGAACACTTTATCCTCGTCTTTGTGAGCAAAATGTCCGGCAAACCTGGACAGAGATTCAAATTGCCTACTATACTCAGCCACTGACCCTGTCTACTTCAAGTTCAGGAATTCCAACTTCTTTGCTGTCTGGACTGTGCTGCTGAAATACATCTCGTAGAAAATGTCCTTGAATTGTGACCAGGATATTGCCAAAACATCTGTGGTGGTCTCCATTGTCTCCCACCAGAGTTGAGCTTCACCAGCTAAATGAAAGGTTGCCAATGTGACCTTGTCTCATTCTCCGATGTTGGCACACCTAAACATACTTTCAATCTTCCTAAGCCATCCATCAGCAATTACTGGATCAGATGACTATCCATCGAACGTGGGTGGTCTTAGTCTCCGGAATCTATCTCCAGAATGTTCATTGCTAGAACCTGAGTTGGCACTTCCTTGCAACTCTCGGTTCAACAGTACTCCCAGTTGGTCAGACTGTTGGCGCACTAAGTCAGTTTGCTGACGCACTAAATCTGTCAGCTGCCTAATCACACTAGGCTCCTCTTCACCCCTCACACTTGGCATTTCTCTCGGCACTCTAGGTCTCCCTGGGCGTCTGGCCATTGTACTAAATTCCTGCACAGAGTTATTTATACTCTTAAATATCTATGAACTAAGGGTAACATAAACACTTACAGTTGTTGAAGTACTTCCATGCAACGATCGGCACTGATGAGTAATCTTTTGAACGGTTTAACTGAATGTCTCTAATACCATACTGTAATGCCCCGTGTAACACCCGGGTTTTTTTTTAGGAAAATTGGAGACAAAATAAAGGAATAATAAAATAGTCGTTTTAATTAATTTAAAAGAGAAGGGAATAAATTTGGTTAAACTAATTGATTAATTAATTGGTGTTCGAATATTCTAAATGGAGAACTTAAGCTGGGTACGGGATGAAAGTCAATTTAAGAAAATTTATAATTTAAGAACGGGATTTAACGGAAATTTTTGAAGGGAAAAAGGATAACGTTAATTATTAATGTTGTTATTATTATTATTATTTATTTAATATAATTTATAAAAAAAAAAAAAAAGAAAAGAAGAACACAAAATGGCTTCGAGGAAGCCATTTTGCGTTCGTGCCCGACGCCGAGAGGAAACAGGGGAGAGGCGAGGCACCGGCGACGTTCGGCGGAGCAATCACCACCGACTTTCGATGTTTTCCGGCCAGACGACGGCGACAAGCAGACTCCGGCCCTTCTCCGCGCACGATTTGAACGGTAAGTCCCCCTTTGTGCCCTGTTTTGGTTCGGTCGTGGCCGAGGGTGAGGAGCGACTTTGAGCTCCGATCGCCGGCCGAAATGGGCTGCTTCCGGCATGGGTTTGCCAACCCTTGGACCGGCTTCCATCGCCTGGCTGTGATGAGCCCGAATTGAGTGAAAAATCAGAGAACCCGATTTGGGGATTTCGGGTTTTGATGTGTGTAGCTCGGAATTTTGATTAGTTTAGGCTAATTGGGTGTGAGGGTGATGGATTGGTGAGGAAATTGATGGGAATTGATGAAAAACCGAAAAGCGGAAAATTTCCGACTTAGGGCAGTTCGGGTCTTTGTCAATTTGACCTAGCTTGAGTCGTTTGTTTTCAAATTCCTTTTGGCAGGTTAAAATAGGTTATTAGAGGCGTACGTGGCCGCTGGAATCGTTCGATTCCGATAACCAACGTGAAAGTTATGCACGTTTGAAGTTTCGGGTCGGTTTTTACCGAACCCAAATTGGTGGCCCATTTAGTTAGGCTTTCATTGGATTAGGCTAGAAATAGGAGTTTGAGAGTAATTAGTAGATGTAGGCTTGATTTTAATGGTTTGATGAATCTTTATCGTAGGTCGAGCTGTAGATGGACAGGTAATCGAGTACCCTCAGCGAGCTAGGACGCCAGGTAAGTAGTGGAGTGCGTGTTTGTTACCTTCGGGCCTACACCATAGAACGGTAGGGATTGTTTGATTGTTGTTATGTTTTGCTTTGTGTCATGCATCGTGTGTCACGCATCATGGTTTTCTAAACTATGAAATTACGTGTTTTGCATCCTTGAGCGGTGAGAATGAAATGAAAGATAAGAAAAGATTTGCAACGTGGTCGTGAGTATGAATTCCTCGACCTATTCGTGCTTGAAGTGCACGATGAGGATTCTACGATCGATTGGGGGATTCTAATGTACGTAATGAGTCGTGAGTATGAATTTCTCGACCTCAACCTGTTCGTGCTTGAAGTGCACAATGGGGTTGGTGCTTGAAGTGCACCCGTGCTTGAAGTGCACAATGAGGTTCGTACTTGAAGTGCACTCGTGCTTGAAGTGCGCGATGAGGATTCTACGATCGATTGGAGGAGATTCGGTTGGCCGTCTTGGACTGTGTTGGAACGTGTGCCTCTGGTCTAGCTCCGTGGGTCAAGGCGTGGCCGTCCTGGACTGTGTGGGGGCGTGTGCCTACTTGATTCACCTGAAAGTGAAAGATAAATGCAACCGAAATGAAAAGAAAGCAACAAAGTGTGTAGAAACTGCATGTTAGGGTTGAGTCGAGCATTTAGTGTATGGTTGTGCATTATTTCCCTACTTGCTAAGCATTAGGCTTACTTTTGTGTTCTATGGTGTAGGTGGCGCGATTTACTCAGGTGAGGTAGATGAGACAGCCCAGGACTAGACAGCAGTTGGTGGTGCATGGAGCATGCCGGTGCAGGCAGTTGTTGGGGCGCCTCGACCATGGTCTTCGGGAGAATGTGGGATTTTACATTTTAGTAGTTTGTTATAGATGACTGTTTGTAGAAATGATGGAAATGCTTAAATCATTTTGGTTGATGTTTTTGATAGTTGTGGTATAGCTATGTATATCTGTGGTATTTAGTCATAGTTAAGGGTGATGTATCGCCCTGTACTGTGGACTTTCTTTATTTAGGGATGTGAGTATTATAGTTTCTTTCTTTTCTGTTATTGGAGATTTAGTATGCTGGATAGTTGAGTGGATGAATAGTTGTTTAAGAGTATACTGGATCTGCTTGGGGATTCATTCGTTTGCAGGTACCTAGCATTTTGGAGGCGCCATTTTCAGGCGTTACTTTGCCGAAATTTTCGGGAAGGACGCCGTGGTGCTTAAAGGTTAGGATTAAGAGTAATTAGTGAGTCTAGGCAGCTAGGTATGACTTAAAAGAGTTTTGGGAGTTTAGTTTTAAATTCAGATGTGTCCGTTTCCTTTTATGTTTGGGAGTCAGTTTATTGTGGGATTGGTTAGCAAAGTAGCGCTCCGAGCCAGGGTGGGTTCGGGGGCGTTACCCCCCGAGTTTTCTGAACCCGGTTTGTTACTCATGAACCCGGATATTACTAAGAAACCTTGGACCGAATTAAAAACTTCCTTCGGAATTCAAATTTTAACGTTTGATAAAACATGAAGACTTGCAGCGGAAAAATCTTCGAGCAAAAATAGAGTTGAGCAAAACTATGCAACAGTGTTTGAATGATCGAATAAAATATAAAGAAAATAATTCAGCCGGAAGGGATAAAAGTTTAAGCGTAAATTACTTAAAATTTAATAAAGTCAAACACATCATCTGAAGAACGAAGTCAACCGGAAGGAACTGGCTTAGAAAATAGAAGGCTTTTCCTGATAACAAAACGACAAAGTTTCGGCTACATCATCCGGTCACAAAACGACAAAGATTTGGCTACATCATCCGATCACAAAACGACAAAATACATCCTTCATCTACCGGTGACGTCAGCCAGATGATTTCTTCATCCGATTGACTTTACTCTACATCCACCGGTGACGTCAGCCGGATGATTTCTTCATCCGATCGACTTTACTCTACATCCATCGGTGACGTCAGCCGAATGATTTCCTCATCCGATCGACTAAACGACAAGTTCCAACTTGTATCTTCCGATGGCTCCCACTGAAGACATCTTCTGATAGACAACAAAACAACAACTCAATCTCTGCCGGTAGACTTCATCTACCGATAGAGAACAGAATCACATTTTATCCACTCCATGGCTTACAATCACAACTCTAATCATAGAAAAGAGTTTACTCACTTCACTGAAACATTCAGAAATAATTCAAATCGTTGCATATCTCAAATCCAGTATTAAAACTAACGGAATACTAACATCAAAAGAGTCTCAAAATATATATATTTTTTTTAAAACATCCAAGCAACTTCTTTCATTAGAAAGTTTAACATAATCAAATTGAAGTCAACGTTCATTAAACCTTCAAAACCACAGACACCAGTTAAACCGCCCCATCAGCTGCCAGTCTGTTACAAGGATGCACTCCTCCAACCAGTCTAGTCCTTAGTAGATTCAGAAAACACACCTTCTATCACTTCTTCACCTACATCACAAAACTCATCTATTAGCCTAATGCTAAGCAAGTAAAGCAATGATGAAATGGAAATGCTGAAACATAAAACTTCCTAAACATGCAGTTTCTACTTTCTCATCTCAGTTACATATTCATCGTTCTGTTCAAATCCCCCTGTGAAGTTGGGAGTTGGATCAACTCTCCCAAAGTATAAATATCCACTGTCTCATTAAGGGTTGGATTAGCTCCCTTAACAGTAAGGTTGATTCACTGTTCAGATCCCCCTGTGAAATTGGGAGTTGGATCAACTCTTCCAAAGTATAAATATCCACTGTCTCATTAAGGGTTGGATTAGCTCCCTTAACAGTAAGGCTGATTCACTGTTCAGATCCCCCTGTGAAATTGGGAGTTGGATCAACTCTCCCAAAGTATAAATATCCACGGTCTCATTAAGGGGCGGATTATTTCCCTTAACAGTAAAACTGATTCACATAACTGTTTCAATATGTTCAATCCTTACCACGCCAACATGCATTCAAATTCATTTTCGTATACTTTTAAAACATGATGCATAACACACAGACACATCCCAGTAAACACAATCCTAACGTTTTGTGATGTAGGCTCGAAGGCACAAGCAAACTTTACTTACCTGGATTCCTGGTGGATACTCGGTTAGGAGTTGCTTCGGAAATGCTCACCTAAGTTGAAGGAGAATCGGGCGAGGAAAATCGCCTAGAGAGCTCGGCTGCTTGAGCTGAAAACCCGAAGAGAAAATGGTATGAAATTGGTGGCGGCTACAGTGCATTAAACCCAACCATCTTTCCTTAAATACGTTATCCACTATTGAAAATTGTAAATTTACTCTAGTGCCCTTGTCTAGTCATTTAATAACCCTACTTGAATTATTGACTAATCATACCATTAATAATAAAAGAGCTGGTTCGATAGAACCGGGTGCTACAAATAGCGAGAGATATTGTAGTCATTCCTCAACAGTTGCCTCAGAGTCGGCCTGTAGTTGTGGAGGTTGAGTTTTTTTTTCCTTTCGGAGTTTTTTAGCTCCCAAGATGATAGAAAATATCATTTATCTTCAAAGTTGGATTTGTGATGCAAATAGGTCAGCCATTATTTGCGAATCATTACAAGAAGTTACAAAATTTGAAACAGGTAATATATTTACTACTGTTTAATAATAGTTTCTTTTCATGCATTATTGAGTTGTTCTAATTTCATCGTGTTTACTTGTTACTTAGCTTTGATTGACATGATAGAGAAATCAAATGAATGTTGATATTTTCAGTGGACCAACACTATATTTAATGGAAGTGAAGGTGGATATCAATTATATTTATTTTTCATTTTGTTCACATGACTAAATTATTTTATTTGCTAATACAGGTTAGACATCAAAGCCACTGGTACCAAGACAGCAAAACTACATTTATTGAGCAATTGCACTTTATATTTAGTGGATATCTGGATTATTTTTTCTTTCTTTTTATGCTTCACATATTTGTAGTTTATTAGGTTGAATTATAATGTTTCATTTCTTATTTTCTTATTATTCCGAGTACTTAGATTGGATATCTGGATTGTTTTTTTTTTTTTTTTTACTTCTAATAAATTTGTAATGTAGTATGTTGATTGATGACTTATTATGTTTCTTTTCCTTTTTTCTTATTTATTTGATTGTTTTATCTTTTTTTATACTTATATTAATGTTATAACAGATTAGTATGTTGATTGATCAGTTTTTTCAGCCCGAAAACCAGCAAATGCCAAAAATCAAACCCAAAACCGAGCCCATTAACCGAACCCAAACCGAATTTCTTCTCGGTTTAAGTTTGGTTTTCATACCCAATCGGTGCAGGTGCAAGTTTGGTTTCGATTTTGGTTAAAAACCA
The DNA here is from genome assembly GCA_022432975.1 of Begonia masoniana. Taxonomy (NCBI): domain Eukaryota; kingdom Viridiplantae; phylum Streptophyta; class Magnoliopsida; order Cucurbitales; family Begoniaceae; genus Begonia; species Begonia masoniana. The sequence goes on along the minus strand of CM039516.1, from coordinate 31,004,669 downwards.
ATCCGACCTGAAAATTTTCACCCCTAGTTAGGATGTCTCACTTTTAGATGTCTATGTAATGTGATACAAGGACATTATAAATTAATCTACTTTATTATTGACACAAGATACACTCTCACTTTAACAATATATAAACGACGACCCTCTCTTTGTGAGTGATCGAAACATTTAGACTTACATTCATGTCATTCATTTATTGATATATATATATTATTAGTTTAATTATTTATTGTGTTCATAATTATTTAATCAATAATTTAATGTTACATAAGCATCAAATTAGATTATAAGATTATAATATAATATTAAATGTTAAGACTAACATTTTTTCACCATCTCACGCCTTATGCGTGTTTCTCTTTCTGTTTAGATTTCTCTAGTGATATTCTTCCAAGTGGCAATAGTTACTCACTGTAAGTATTATTTAGGGTAATCTTCATTTTAAAGCTTGAAGTATGGAGTATTTAACAAAAACCACCCTAAAGTAATTTCTTAAACAATCTCAACCTCAAAGTATGAAAAATATTTAATTTAAACTTTGTTGGCCCCCCCGTTCTCAGAGATTGGGTAATTTAGCCACTAGTCGCTATCTCAAATAATATATCAAACGTTATCAGATTTTCTTCAAATATGTACCACATATTCAGCATATCATGGAGAGATAATTTGAAAAGTTTCGTGATTTTTCAATCTTTATACGATTTATTATAATTTTTTAAGAATATTCTATAAAATAGACATAAAAAATTGAAAAAAGTTCAATTTAGCCCCCAACGTATGGGCTCAGTGGTCATTTGGCTCCTAATGTTTATTTTTGACCCAATCAAACCCTATCGTATAAAACGTTTACAATTCAAAGCCTACTGTTAAAAAGGCCATTAAAATTGACACGTGCTCTGCACGTGTCCTAGTTAATCCCCAAAATACCCTCCTGTTAAAATTGTAAAAGTTAAAAAATTGGCTGAAGCCCTAAGTTTTTATCGTTGCCTGGTCGCGTTTCCACTCTCTCTGGCATCGCACCGACAGTCGCTCGACTCGCTCCAATCGCACAGCTTGCACAGTTGCTCGGATCACTCGCATCGCACGCATCGCACAGCTCCCATAGTCGCTTAACTCGCTCGCATCGCACAGCTCTCTGATCGTCTTCTAATTATTGATCGACTTCTGGTACTCGATTTCTGGTACTCGACTTACGAGAGAATTAGTCAAGGAGAATGATTATATATATGTTTTCTATAATACAGATAAAAGATATGGATGAATTTAGTATAGAGTTAAATTTTGGAGGAAAATTCATACATAAGAAGAGATTAATGTACAGATGTGGAAAACAGGAAATTATTCCCAAGTGCGAGGGAGATCGAATGTCCATTTTGGTGATTATTGACATGCTAGCGGAGTTTGGAGTCATTGCATGGAAGACTCTTTCTTATATGATTCCTAAACTGAGTTTGCAGAAGGGATTGAGGCGCTTGAAAACTGACAAGGATGTGATGAAGATGGTTAGTAGACTCGATAAAAAGTGATACGTTAGGATTTATGTGGAGGATGAAGACAATTGTACAATATGTTATTTAAGTGATAGTGGGGATGAATTAATTGATGCTGATGGGGATGAATGTAGTGGGAATGGAGATGAGGTAAGTGCTGATGAGTTAGATGATGATGAGGATGAGTTAGCTGCTGATTGGGATGAACACAGTGGGAATGCAGATGTGTTAAGTTCTGATGGGGATGAAGAGGGAAAAAATGTTGATTCAGTGGCGAGTGATAATGAAATTACCATAGATTCTGTTTCGCAGCGTATGGATGAGGATGAATTAAACTCAATAATAGAATCAGGTGATGATATGAGACAGAGCAATGTTCGAGCATCATGCATCAATACTCCTAATGAGATTCAGTTAGGAAAGACTTCTAATTCGATACATGTCATAAAGGACGCAGTAAAAAAGTTTGCAATGGAGAATGGATATGATATTAGGTTCAAGAAAAGTGAAAAATGCAAACTACAAGCAGTATGCAAAACTGGATGTCCATGGAGACTATATGCATCAAAGATGCGGGCCGAGGACACCTACAAGATTAAAACATTGAAAGCCTCGCACTCATGCACACGAACGATGGAGAGTCGTCATGCATCATCTAAATGGATAGCATCTGAGTACCTGTGTATGTTTAGAAGTCACCCACAGTGGAATATTGCGTCTATTATTGAAACAGTAAGAGAAGATTACAACGTGAACATCTCAAAGACCGTAGAATATAGGGCGAGGAGGAAAGCTCGAACAATAGTGGATGGAAGTTTAGAGGAGCAATATAAAAAATTGTGGTCATATGCAAAAGAAATTAATAGGTCGAATCCTGGGAGCACATGCATCGTGAGAGTGGATCCAACAGATAGCGAGGAGAATAAAATTTTCAAGAGACTGTATATGTGTTTGAATGCATGTAAGACAAGATTTATAATTTGTTGTCGACCCGTCATTAGTTTGGACGGTTGTCATTTAAAAGGACAATGTCACGGACAACTTTTGACGGCAATTGGAGTTGATGGGGATGGTGGAATATTTCCCATTTCCATTGCTGTTGTAGAGGGTGAAACCAAAGAGTCTTGGACGTGGTTTTTGAGGTTATTGCTAAGGGACCTAAACAATTTCAATGGTTGTGGATTGACTTTTATTTCAGACCAGCAAAAAGTAAGTCTTCTTTTTCATGTACTTTTGTTTCCAAATGCATAGTTATATCACTTATCAATTTGCAATGCAGGGTTTGGTTCCAACATTAGAGGATGTGGTACTCGAAATTGAAGTTCGGTATTGTGTATGACACTTGTATGCAAACTTGTATGCAAATTTTAAAAAAGAGTTTTGGGGAAAAGTCTACAAAGAAGCAATGTGGAATGCATCATTGGCTACAACAGGAGCTGTCTTTAAGAAGGAGATGGACAAGTTGGCTGCTTTGAATAGAGTGGCATACATGGCATTGCTAGACATTCCTTTGAAGTTCTGGTCTCGACATGCATTCAGTCAACAATCAAAGTGCGAGCTCACTTTGAACAACCTCAGTGAGTCATTCAACTCCTTAATACTCCCTCCAAGAGATAAGCCAATCTTGACGATGCTCGAAATGATTAGGAGGATTATGATGGCTAGAATTGCAAAGAGGTATTGCACAATGGAAAAATATAATGACTTCCTATGTCCTGAAGTTCGCAAGAAAGTTGAGAAATTAAAGAATGCTGCAAGACACTGGTTTCAAATGCCTGCTGGAGGGGAAAGATTTGAGGTTACTAATCATTTCCAACAATTTGATGTCGACTTACACAATCGGCGATACAGTTGTTACATGTGGGAGCTGACAGGTATACCTTGTGTGCACGCGATTCCTTGTCTTTCATTCATGAGAAGGAATATCGAGGACTACATTAACCCATACTACCATCGGGAGACATATATCCGATTGTACTCTCATTTCATTAGACCACTTAACGGTGCTGATATGTGGCCTTCTAAAAGTACACCCACCATACTGCCACCTTTGATGAAACGACAACCTGGCAGACCAAAGAAGAAGAGAACTAGAGACATCGATGAACCACAAAGCCAGACATCAGTTTCTAGGAAAAATATGATTATGACATGTGGAAAATGTGGTGAGTCTAATCATAATTCAAGAACGTGCAAAGGAGTCTCAAGTGCAACCCGAGTAAGTAAAAATTACTATGACAATATGTTTTTTTATGCTCAATAAATGTCTTTTATAATTTCTATACTAGTCGTTTCAGGATTCCCCGGCACGAACAAGCTCCCAAGGCCAAACATTAGTTTCTAGGAAAAATATGATTATGACATGTGGGAAATGTGGTGAACCTAATCACAATGAAAGAACGTGCAAAAGAGTCTCAAGTGCAACCCGAGTAAGTAAAAATTACTATGACAACATGTTTTTTATGCTCAATAAATGTCTTTTATAATTTATATACTTGTCGTTTCAGGCTTCCTCAGTAGGAACAAGCTCCCAAAGCAAGTATAATTTGTTCATGGGTTTTAGGTAATGACAACATGTGATGAGTGATATTTTTTTGTTAGATGTTGTATTTTGAACCATGTTTTTAGAAGCGAGACAATGGTTGCTTCTTGTTAACTTTTTGGGATGCAATTTGGTATAAGATGAAAGGGAAGTAAGATGAAAGGGAAGCAAGACAAAGCAAGTATGTCTTTTATAAGATGAAAGGGAACACTCTCATTGTCCGAGGAATGCTCCAGTAGGATCTGGACTTTGTTGATAATCTTTAGTTGATTTGTTTGATAATATTTGTTTATTATCATTTATATAATGTTTGATATGTTGCATTATGGAATTGAGTTGATTTGTGCTTAAATTGTTTTTCTTTGGCTGAAGGACAGTCTAAAAACAAGTGATACTCTAGCAAATTTTCTTTTAAATCTAAGTTTCTTTTGATGGCTCAGGGGAAGAAGTATGATGAATGATTGAATCATTGAATATTATCGCAAGTTGAAAGTAGGTTCAGAACCCAAATCGAAAGAGAACAACGAATGAATGATGAATTTTTTGACTAAAATATACTGTGCGGGAACAACAAATGAATTTTTTTACTATAATAATTTTTTGACTGGAAATTTTCTGGAGTTTTTTGCACTTCAAATGAGGGACTCTATAGTGAACTGCGGGACTTTGCACTATTTATTGTAGGACTCTACTGCAGAACTCCAAAGTTCAATAGTTACATCGTTCTAACAAAGAGTTTCACAAAAAACTCGTCATCTTGATAAATTGTCACGCCCAAAACATTAAACACACTATCTAAACTCCAAATACATCAATACAGTCTAGAAATAAACAACAAATTATACAACTGTAATTCACTCAAAAGAAAGTTTGAGAATCCACATTTTGCATTTTACATTTTGTAACATACAAAAAGAGTAACTACAACGGTTGTGGCAATCCACAAAGACTTGTATAATAGTAGCTTTGTTCGCAACTTCTCGTTCTTTGCTTCCGCTTCCCTAAGTCACAACTGTAATAGATTCAGTACCTTCTTCTCTCTCTCCTTCGTTGGTGGATCGTACCATGTGAAAAAATCACATCCTCTTGTGCCTCGCTATGAGAAAATGAATAATGTAAGTGCGTTCGAACTAAAGTAAAGTAAATAATTCACACAATTTCATTATATTTACCTCATATTTTTTACATGCAAGAAACCTTGGTCCTGAATTGTCTTGTGTCCATGATGTGCGCATAACAGCTCTTTCATGACAAAAACAAACAATTGGAGATACTCCTTCACGAACAACTGCCATTGAAGAGTTAATATATGAAGAACTAAATATCAATTCAACGTACTTTTCCTAATTGGAAAAATCAACAGCACCTTTAAAATTCAAAATTTCCTAATATCAATTCAACGCACTTTTCCTAATTTTGAACTCGACCAGTACCCTTAAGACTATGGGGGATAATTCACAATTTAAAACAAGCAAACAGACAAAAACTACATAATAAACTAAACTTCTCAATAACCAAAGATTTTCAGTATACTAAACCTTTTTCAGATGAGTTTGGACGACAGGGGAGATCTGGTGGAAATTCTTCAAAACAAGCTTTCCATTTAATGACTACCGTATACTTTTTAAAAAAAAAATCACCCTGTGTTGTAGTTGAAGAACTGCAACACAGGGTGATTTTCTTGACTGGTATACTGTTTGATTTTTTTTTTAATAGCAGCTTTTGATTTTTCTTAACCAAATGACAATTTAAAGTCAAGTAAAACATACATGTAGTTGAAGAACTGCCATTATCCATCTTGCGAGTAGGCGAGCGAAAGGCTGTGCGAGCGCGAATTAGAAACATGCGTACCAGAAGTCGATCAATATCAGAAGTCAATCTGTGCGAGCTGTGCGATGCGAGCGAGCCGAGCGACTGTGCGAGCTGTGCGATGGGAGCGAGTCGAGCGACTGTCGGTGTGATGCCGAAGAGAGTGGAAACTCGACCAGGAAACGATAAAAACTTAGGGCTTCAGCCAATTTTTTAACTTTTACAATTTTAACAAGAGGGTATTTTGGGGATTAATCAGGACACATGCAGAGCACGTGTCAATTTTAACGGCCTTTTTAACGGTAGGGTTTGAATTGCAAACATTTTATATGATAGGGTTTGATTAGGTCAAAAATAAACGTTAGTGGCCAAATAACCACTGACCCCATACGTTGGGGGATAAATTGAATTTTTTTCCTAAAAAATTATAATAAATCGTACAAGTGTGATATGCCACGGATCCGCTACTTCTCAAACATTGGATGGATTAGTTTTAACATATTTTAATGTAACGACCCCAGAGGGATCGTCACATAATCCGTATCTTTCATAATCATTTAATTCTTATTACTCACACTCTATTCATTTTTGGTAATATATATTTTTTTGAAACATAACATAGCTCAAGATGTCATGCACGATTCACTAGGCATCGCTCAGTAAAGGAATACAATACGCATCTGCCGGCGGGCAGTGCAACGCGTATCGACTGATGAAAAGAAACTTAAACCCTTAGACTGCATATACCAATAGAGAAATAAACCACATCTACCGGTCACTAAACCGGGTTTATATCATCCGGTGCACATGTGCTTCTCACGTGAATAATTAAAACATGACCCGGTCACTAAACGACAAGATAACCCTCACATCATCCGATAACTAGACGACAAAATTAAACTTACATCTTCAGATGGCTTAAACACTCTACATCTACCGGTCACTGGGTGATGAAATAACACTTACATCATCCGGTAACTTAAATACACATCATCTGCCGATCACTAGACGACAAAATTAAACTTACATCTTCCGATGGCTTAAACACTCTACATCTACCGGTCACTGGGCGATGAAATAACACTTACATCATCCGGTAACTTAAATACACCTCATGTACCGATCACTAGACGACAAAATTAAACTTACATCTTCCGATGACTTAAACACTCTACATCTACCGATCGCTGGATGATGAAATAACATTTACATCATCCGGTAACTTAACCTTCACTGATTTCAAACTTCAATGGTATAACATTCATACTAATGGAAACAGTAACTCATCCAGAATTCATATAGCGGAAGACTTAAGCAAACAGACCATCCAACTATCCTTAAAATTATTTCTAGATTCAGTGGTCAACAGACAACTTCAAAAGAGGACTCAATATTAGAAAGAAATAGACTTGTCCTACTTAATCTATTATATTCATTATCATAACTAAAACTATAAAAACATTAACCAGGGGTCTCATTTGCCATCCAGCCACAGAAATTGCACCCTGATCACCTTCCAGCAACCAAGCTCAGACATCATCATAGACTTTGGGATCCTCACCTGAAATCTCGTCACCTACATCATAAGGTTTAAACTATAAGCCTAATGCTTAGTAAGGAATGCAAGACTAACAAGTATGCATGAATGCTCATTGAGAAACAAATGCTCATGAATCTTTTCTTATTTGTAATTATACACAAAATCTAAATTCTTATTCATCATTCATATTCAACAATCATATTCATCATTCGTATTCATCATTCATATTCATCATTCGTATTCATCATTCGTATTCATCATTCATATTATCATTCATATTCATCATTCGTATTCATCATTCGTATTCATCATTCGTATTCATCATTCGTATTCATCATTCGTATTCATCATTCGTATTCATCATTCGTATTCATCATTCGTATTCATCATTCGTATTCATCATTCGTATTCATCATTCGTATTCATCATTCGTATTCATCATTCGTATTCATCATTCATATTCATCATTCGTATTCATCATTCGTATTCATCATTCGTATTCATCATTCGTATTCATCATTCGTATTCATCATTCGTATTCATCATTCGTATTCATCATTCGTATTCATCATTCGTATTCATCATTCGTATTCATCATTCGTATTCATCATTCGTATTCATCATTCGTATTCATCATTCGTATTCATCATTCGTATTCATCATTCATATTCATCATTCGTATTCATCATTCGTATTCATCATTCGTATTCATCATTCGTATTCATCATTCGTATTCATCATTCGTATTCATCATTCGTATTCATCATTCGTATTCATCACTCATCATTCGTATTCATCATTCTATTTATCATTCATATTCATCATTCGTATTCATCATTCGTATTCATCAATCATATTCCTCATTCATGTTGTGTGAATTAAGAGAGGATTTTTGCCGGTAAAGGGGGTTGACAGTGAGAGTATATATAATCTCTTGCAGGTCGTAATCATGGTCCTTCCTTTTGGACAGTGACATACGTCAAACCGCCCCCAACCCTCACTTAATTCACGTTGCATAAGATTTACTTCGTTATCTTACTTTATTCATGAGAAAACCCTGCTCTTAAAATATTTTCATATGCATAAAATAGTCATGATGCATGTACATGGGAATTCTTAAATCATCAAGCTACAAAACAGAGCACTATCCAACATTTAACCTTACTATTGAACTAATCATCAACATAAATGCTAGTCAGTAGCATAAGGAACTACTAATCATCGTATGAGTTTCTACCTAGCGTCCTTTGATGTAGGGTCCTAATGACCGAGAAACCTATACATTCACTTACCTGGTCTCCTTAGCAATTTGAGCTCCTTTCTCTTCAAACTTCTTCATCTAAAACATTTACATTACAGTAGTTAAAACAAAATCCTATTAGTTCTAATCACAAGTCATCCTAGGATCTAATAGCTATAGTCACTCTCGAATCCTTAGTATAGTTCTCAGTGCAGTTTGAAATCCAAAACCCAAAATAGACAGATTCGATTAGCGATAACTCAGGGTTGGTTGTTTAATGTCCAAAATCGATTCAGAATGACATTACCACTTTCAGATTTTAAAATACCCTTACTAATACTCGGCCATTGAATAATCCAGAACTTCAACACATAGCTGAAAACAGAGCTTAACGACTAAAAGATAGCTACATTGTCAAACTCGTACCTCGAGCACAAAGTAGCCGAGAAGCAGCAAGGAAACCGATCGTCGAAGGAGGGATTTCCAGCTGACAGAGAGCGAGAGCTTGGGACGGGAAATCGCCGAGAGTAAGAGATGACGGCTACAGTGGTTTAAATGAGGTTTGAATCCTTTCCTTTTTCTTTAAATACAGGTCTCAATCCTCCATTATTACAACTTTGTCACTCAACCTAGTTTAAATCCACATGTAATTAATTAAGCTTGGCATAAAACTCTAAACCGTGAAGATTGAATATTCATGACAGTTAATACAGTTAGGAAGTCACCTGGTTGAAGTTGTCGGGTGTTACATCCACCCCTCCTTAAACAAAATTTTCGTCCCCGAAAATTGATCAAGTGAAGAGTTCTGGATATTTGTCCATCATGTCCTGCTATCTTTCCCATGTGGCTTCCTCGATACCATGATTCATCCATAAAACTTTCACCAGTGGAATCTCTTTATTCCTCAGAGTATTAACTGCAGAATCCAATATCTGCACCGGCTTTTCTTCATACACCAGTGTCGGTTCTAACTTAATATCTGTTGGCTGAATAACTTGCGTCGGATCTCGTATGCATTTCCTTAACATTGACACGTGAAAGACATTGTGAACCCTTTCCAATGATGGAGGCAATTGCTACCTATAAGCTGTACAGCCAACCCTTTCTAAGACAGGGAATGGTCCAATAAATCGTGGGCTTAGCTTTCCTTTCTTACCAAATCTTAAGACTCCTTTAAATGGTGAAATCCTCAGGAAAACTTCATCATCAACAGAAAACTCAAGGTCTCTTCTCCTTTGGTCTGCATAACTCTTCTGTCGGCTCTGTGCTGTTATCATTCTTTTCCTAATAGTGGCAATCTTGTCTGACATCTATTGCAAGATCTCGGGACCTAGGACTTTTGCTTCACCGACCTCATCCCAGTACAAAGGTGACCTACACTTTCTGCCATAAAGTGCTTCATAAGGTGTCATACCTATGGTAGACTGGTAACTATTGTTGTAAGAGAATTCAACCAAGGGCAGGTATCGACTCCACGATGTCTGGAACTCTAGCACACATGCCCTCAACATATCCTCAAGTATTTGAATTGTCCGTTCAGATTGTCCATCGATTTGTGGGTGGAAGGCAGTGCTGAAAGATAACTTTGATCCTAATGTGCCTTGCAAACTTTGCCAAAATCTTGAGGTGAACCTAGGATCACGATCGGATACAATAGATAAAGGAATTCCATGCAATCTGATGATTTCTTGGACATACAGATCAGCAAGCTGGTCCATTGTGAAAGTCATTCTTACAGGTATAAAGTGTGCCGATTTTGTCATTCTATCAACCACGACCCAAATACTATCATGTCCTTTAGTTGTCTTTGGCAAACCTACAAAAAAATCCATGGCAATGTTTTCCCACTTCCATTCAGGGATTGGTAGGGGTTGAAGAGTACCTCCTGGGTGTTGGTGTTCTGCTTTAACCTGTTGGCATACCAAACATGACTCCACATACATAGCAACATCCCTCTTCATATTTGGCCACCAACAATGTAACCTTAAATCCCGATACATCTTGGTGCTACCAGGATGCACAGAAAAGAAAGAAGAATGAGCTTCAGCCAAGATCAACTCACGCAACTCCTTATCATTCGGAATGTACCATCGGTTCTTAAATTTCAAAATACCATCATTAGAGAGACTGAACTCCGAGGAGGCGTCCTTTAACTTACTCATCATGCCACTATACTCCTTCGAATCCTTTTGTTGTGCCTCTTTGATCCTGTCCAAAATAGTTGGTCGGATAGATAAATCAGCCAGTAAAGCTGACAGCTCGGGAACTATTTCCAATTCGAACTTCTGGACTTCCTTCCTCAAAAGTATAGACATGGTTGATATCGCGGGTTGCATTGTCGTTGACATTCTGCTTAAAGCATCGGCTACAGCATTAGCCTTGCCTGGATGATACTTAATTTCGAAGTCATAATCCTTAACAAATTCTAACCAACGTCTCTGTCTCATGTTTAATTCCTTTTGAGTAAAGAGGTACTTCAGGCTTTTATGGTCAGAGAATACTTCACACTGTTGTCCATACAGATAATGTCTCCAAATCTTTAATGCAAAAACAACTGCGGCTAATTCCAAATCGTGAGTGAGGTAGTTCTGTTCATAATTCTTTAACTGCCTGGAAGCATAAGCCACGACCTTGCCGTCCTGCATCAAGACACACCCCAATCCAACTTTGGATGCATCACAATAAATACTAAACTTTCCTCCTTCAGTTGGGAGAGTCAAAATTAGGGCTGTCGTTAACTTCAGCTTAAGTGTCTGGAAGCCATCTTCACAAGCTTCGGTCCAAGAGTACTTGGTGTCCTTCTTTATCAAACTAGTTAAAGGCTTAGCTATCATAGAAAATCCTTTAATAAACTTCCTATAATGGCCTGCCAAACCAAGAAAACTACGGACTTCACTGACATTCCTCGGCTGTGGCCAGTCCTTAACAGCCTGAATCTTGGTTGGATCTATTGATATACCCTCAGCAGAAATGACATGGCCTAAAAAGTTAACCTTATCCAACCAAAATTCACACTTGGACAACTTGACATAAAGTTGTTGCTGTTTCAGGGTTGTTAAAACCATTCTTAGGTGTTCTTCGTGGTCAGTTTCAGTCTGTGAGTATATGAGAATATCATCTATGAATACAATCACAAACTTGTCCAAGTAATCACGAAACACTTGATTCATCAAATCCATAAAAGCTGCAGGTGCATTGGTTAACCCAAACGACATCACAAGGAATTCATAATGTCCATAACGGGTCCTAAAAGCTGTCTTAGGTACATCTTCCTTCTTAACCTTCAGTTGGTAGTACCCCGAATGCAAGTCAATCTTTGAAAACACCTTAGCTCATTGCAATTGGTCAAACAAGTCGTCAATTCGGGGCAAGGGGTATTTATTCTTAATTGTCAACTTGTTCAGTTCTCGGTAATCTATGCACATCCTTAGGGAACCATCTTTCTTCTTAACGAATAACACAGGTGCACCCCAGGGAGAACTACTAGAGCGTATGAATCCCTTGTCTACTAATTCCTGTAGTTGGACTTTTAACTCATTTAGTTCAACAGGTGCCATGCGATAAGGATTCTTAGATACGAGTAATGCCTCGGGATATGTATCAATTACAAACTCTATTTCTCTATCAGGTGGTAATCCTGGCAAGTCATCCAAAAATGCTTCAGGGAAATCTCGGACTATAGGAATATCTTGTAACTCTATCTTATTCCTCACCCGAGTATCCATTATACTAGCTAGGTAACTATCACAGCCATCATTCAATATCCGTTTAGTCTCTAGTGAGGAGATAATCAGCATCTTACTTATTTTTGGTATAGCTTGGAAGGTATGCCGATCTCCATTAGGGGGTCGAAACTCGACTAACCCAGACCTACAACTTATTGTGGCATAATGCCTAAATAACCAATCCATTCCTAATATAACTCCATATTCCTTCATGTCAACTACAATCAGTTCTACATATAACTTCTTATCTCCTAAGGACACAATATCGCCTTTCAATATTTGCTCAGAATACAAGGATTTTCCTGATGGTAACATCACACTATATGGCCTATCAGCCGGTAAGTATTCTAACTTATGCTTACATGCAAATAAGGTTGCAATAAATGAGTGTGTGGCTCCCGTGTCTATAAGTGTATAAGCAGAAATTCCACATATCATAATTGTACCTGTTATGACCGTATGCTGCATGGTATCTTCATCTTCCATCATAGCAAAGACTCGGGGCATTACTCTTGCTCGGTTTGGGTCAGGTGGCATGGGGCAGTCTCTGACTATGTGTCCAACTTTATCACACCTGTAGCATCGGTCAGAATGCAACTTGCATTCGCCATGGTGGTTCTTCTGGCAGTTGGAGCATAAAGGGGCCAATGGTCATTTTCCCTTCCCTTGGTTTTCATTTGGATTGAAGGGTCTCTTTATACCTTGTTGTTGTTGTTGTGGCCCCCTGTTCTGTTGCGGCTGCCACTTTGTTCTGACGTGGTGGCGGCTGAGTTTCCTTCGTGAATTTCCTTGGCTGCTCACGCTGCGCATATGCTGTCATTTCAGCCTCTTCCAGCTCCAAGGCCTTAGCCGTCACTTCACCATAAGGTACATTGTGTATTCCAGCAGTCTTTACCTTTATGTACAAACTCGGCTTTAGTCCTTGAACAAATTGGTAAATCCTGTCCTCATCATCCTCAACCAATCGGGGAGCAAACCGTGATAAAGTATCAAATTTGCATATATAATCCGTCACAGAGCCAGTTTGTCGCAGATTCATGAACTCCTTCTTCTTGTTGGCCCGAACAGTCCTATTGAAGTACTTGTCAAAGAAGGCAGTCTTAAACATTTCCCAGGTCATAGCTCCTGCATTAGCGGTGTTCTGGATTGAATCCCACCAATGCCTTGCACTCAATTCCAGATGAAAGACAGCATATGTGACCTTATCTCCTTCATCAACCTTTGCATACTTAAACATGTCCTCCATCTTTCGAACCCATTCCTTAGCATAAATAGGATCTGAAATATGTCCATTGAATACCGGGGGTCGAAGCCGGTGGAAACGCTCACCCCCATGATCATGAGTTGCATTAGTACTGGAGTTGCCTTGTTCCTCTCTAACAGTCATCAGCTGTTCGATCTGGCGGGATTGGCGCATAACCAACTCTGTCAACTGAGCAATGGCATTGCTATCCTCATTGGTCTCTCTCTGCTGACCTCTAACCATTTTGGGATTCCTAGACAAGTAGTTATAGATACATCTTAACTTAATGACATTTACTGAAATCGTAAATACTTACAGTTGCTAGAGTGTACTCAGATGGCAATCTGTGCTGGGAGGCAGTCTGCAGAATCGATTTTAGAACCCGGTTTTACTTTGATACCATAATTGTAACGACCCCAGAGGGATCGTCACATAATCCGTATCTTTCTTAATCATTTAATTCTATTACTCACACTCTATTCATTTTTGGTAATATATTTTTTTTTGAAACATAACATAGCTCAAGATGTCATGCACGATTCACTAGGCATCGCTCAGTAAAGGAATACAATACGCATCTGTCGGCGGGCAGTGCAACGCGTATCGGCTGATGAAAAGAAACTTAAACCCTTAGACTGCATATACCAATAGAGAAATAAACCACATCTACCGGTCACTAAACCGGGTTTATATCATCCGGTGCACATGTGCTTCTCACGTGAATAATTAAAACATGACCCGGTCACTAAACGACAAGATAACCCTCACATCATCCGATAACTAGACGACAAAATTAAACTTACATCTTCAGATGGCTTAAACACTCTACATCTACCGGTCACTGGGTGATGAAATAACACTTACATCATCCGGTAACTTAAATACACATCATCTGTCGATCACTAGACGACAAAATTAAACTTACATCTTCCGATGGCTTAAACACTCTACATCTACCGGTCACTGGGCGATGAAATAACACTTACATCATCCGGTAACTTAAATACACCTCATGTACCGATCACTAGACGACAAAATTAAACTTACATCTTCCGATGACTTAAACACTCTACATCTACCGATCGCTGGATGATGAAATAACATTTACATCATCCGGTAACTTAACCTTCACTGATTTCAAACTTCAATGGTATAACATTCATACTAATGGAAATCAGTAACTCATCCAGAATTCATATAGCGGAAGACTTAAGCAAACAGACCATCCAACTATCCTTAAAATTATTTCTAGATTCAGTGGTCAACAGACAACTTCAAAAGAGGACTCAATGTTAGAAAGAAATAGACTTGTCCTACTTAATCTATTATATTCATTATCATAACTAAAACCATAAAAACATTAACCAGGGGTCTCATTTGCCATCCAGCCACAGAAATTGCACCCTGATCACCTTCCAGCAACCAAGCTCAGACATCATCATAGACTTTGGGATCCTCACCTGAAATCTCGTCACCTACATCATAAGGTTTAAACTATAAGCCTAATGCTTAGTAAGGAATGCAATACTAACAAGTATGCATGAATGCTCATTGAGAAACAAATGCTCATGAATCTTTTCTTATTTGTAATTATACACAAAATCTAAATTCTTATTCATCATTCATATTCAACAATCATATTCATCATTCGTATTCATCATTCATATTCATCAGTCATATTCATCATTCGTATTCATCATTCATATTTATCATTCATATTCATCATTCGTATTCATCATTCGTATTCATCAATCATATTCCTCATTCATGTTGTGTGAATTAAGAGAGGATTTGTGCCGGTAAAGGTGGTTGACAGTGAGAGTGTACATAATCTCTTGCGGGTCGTAATCATGGTCCTTCCTTTTGGACAGTGACATACGTCAAACCGCCCCCAACCCTCACTTAATTCACGTTGCATAAGATTTACTTCGTTATCTTACTTTATTCATGAGAAAACCCTGCTCTTAAAATATTTTCATATGCATAAAATAGTCATGATGCATGTACATGGGAATTCTTAAATCATCAAGCTACAAAACAGAGCACTATCCAACATTTAACCTTACTATTGAACTAATCATCAACATAAATGCTAGTCAGTAGCATAAGGAACTACTAATCATCGTATGAGTTTCTACCTAGCGTCCTTTGATGTAGGGTCCTAATGACCGAGAAACCTATACATTCACTTACCTGGTCTCCTTAGCAATTTGAGCTCCTTTCTCTTCAAACTTCTTCACCTAAAACATTTACATTACAGTAGTTAAAACAAAATCTTATTAGTTCTAATCACAAGTCATCCTAAGATCTAATAGCTATAGTCACTCTCGAATCCTTAGTATAGTTCTCAGTGCAGTTTGAAATCCAAAACCCAAAACAGACATATTCGATTAGCGATAACTCAGGGTTGGTTGTTTAATGTCCAAAATCGATTCGGAATGACATTACCACTTTCAGATTTTAAAATACCCTTACTAATACTCGGCCATTGAAGAATCCAGAACTTCAACACATAGCTGAAAACAGAGCTTAACGACTAAAAGATAGCTACATTGTCAAACTCGTACCTCGAGCACAAAGTAGCCGAGAAGCAGCAAGGAAACCGATCGTCGAAGGAGGGATTTCCAGCTGACAGAGAGCGAGAGCTTGGGAGGGAAAATCGCCGAGAGTAAGAGATGACGGCTACAGTGGTTTAAATGAGGTTTGAATTCTTTCCTTTTTCTTTAAATACAGGTCTCAATCCTCCATTATTACAACTTTGCTACTCAACCTAGTTTAAATCCACATGTAATTAATTAAGCTTGGCATAAAACTCTAAACCGTGAAGATTGAATATTCATGACCGTTAATACAGTTAGGAAGTCACCTGGTTGAAGTTGTCGGGTGTTACATTTAAAGTTTCTATTTTGTAGGAGGATCACATGATGAGGCCATCAAAGACATGAAATCATGTTGACAATGCTTGATGGGCATGATCTTTGTGAAGCATAGATGGAAGATGAAGTTTAAATGAGGATCAAACACATGTCCAAGGATTATTGGACTTTCCAAGAAAGCTGCCGTGAAACTGACCTCTGAGCAATAATGAGCATATTCGACAGCATTGACAACTTTATTACAACAAGTGTGCTTCATGAAGAATGCAGTTGACATCTCAAGGTTTACAGAATGAGGTTTAATCATGGAATTTGGACATCGTTTGGTTAGTCAATTGGACTAATTATAGAGAGGCTTTTTCTCATAAGAAAATCGAGCCCAAGGCCCAATCCGAAAACCACTCTTTTATTTCCTTTTAAATTTTAGTTTATTATTTGTTTTTATTTTATGCATAGCTGAACACTTTTAGGAGGGAAAGTGAACTGGATTTAGATTAAATAAAGACACAAAAATGTGGAGGAAGAATGGGCTAGCGCGCGGCCTTTGTTTGGGCCAAAGTAGTGGCGCGCGATGGGTCTTCTAAGGCATTTTTCTTTTCCTTTAGTTTGCTAAACCTTAATTGTAATTTGTTGAAGGGAGGAGGTATAAAATGAATATTACCCTATTATTGATATTGAACAGAGAAAAATAGTTCATACGTTTTTGCAAAACTCATTTTTGTAGTATAGTTTCTTCCTTCTTTACTGCATATTCTTTTCTAACTTGGTATCATAGCTAATGGCTTCTCCAAGCAGTGAAATTATCTCTCAACCTTTAGCTTCTTTTCCACCCTTTCCCTCCCAAACCAAAAATCTTACTGTGAAACATTCTTCTTAAAACTACCTAATTTGGAAAATCTAGCTGTTGAATGTCATAATCGCAAACAGACTGGAATGCTTCTTTGATAGCTCTTACTTGGCCCCCCAAAAATTCTTGGATAATATAAATTTTCAACTTAATCGTGATCACTTGTTTGACAAAGGTATAATAGTCTGGTTATGAGTTGTTGTATGTCTCATTCTCTGAGGCGATACTCTCTCATATTGTTGCCTACTCATCAGCCGCTGAGTTATGGCAAGCTCTCGCTTGGATGTAGTCCTTTAGCTCTCTCACTCATATTACCAAATTGAGAAGTCAACTACACCACCTATCTACCTGTTTAATGGTTTAGGTAGCGATTACAATGCTTTCATCACGACAATTTCGAATCGTCTAGTGGAGCTGACAATTGAGAAAATCCACAGCTTTCTCCTCAACCATGAGTTTTGCTTAACCAAACAGAATGCTGTAATTTCTCTACTGTCACCTCAATCTCAAGTTTTTGTTTTACCAGCTCGATCAACAGTGTTGCCGCCATCGCCAAAGTTTTTTCCATCTACTTGCCCTCTGCAACCATCCTCTCTACAATACATGCCCTCAAGCATGCTGAGTTGGCCTACTGGCCCTCAAAATCGATGGCGTCTTCCTGCTCATCAGAATTCTTACATGCCCAATTGTCATATATGCCACAAAGTGGGCCACAGTTCTGTTGTCTACTATTATAGGTCCAACATGCCTTTCAGCTTGCTCCATGAACCATGAATATTGTTCTTGGTTCTGCAGATGCCGAACTTGCTGCCCATCTACTTGTTCTTCCTCCGGTGTCTTGATTCTGGCGCTTCACCCCACTTCATGCCAGACACAACCTTACTTAATTAGGATGCTCCTTATATTAGTTATGAACATTTAATTGTTGCAAATGGTAAGGGTGTTCTTATTTCTCATGTTGGTCATTCTTCAATTTCTACTCCATCTAGTTGAGTCCTAGAGCTTTGCCACACTCTTCATTCCCCTTCTCTTTATCAAAATGTTTCATGCATTCATCAGTTATGTCTTGGTAACAATGTTTGTGTCTCATTTGACCATTTTCACTTTGTTGGTAAAGATCAACAGTTCTAGACAACCCTACTACGAGGCCCTCTCAGTAATGGATTCTATTATCTCTTTGTCTCTCCCTTCGTCATCTGTCTATGAATTCTCAGTGCTCACTTGTTCTACTGACCTTGACTTTTCTCTCTCGCACCAACGTTTGGGCCATCCATCTTCTTCTATGGTCGACTTTGTTTTTTCTCGTTGTAATTTTTCTTCTCCAAAATGAACGTCTAATACAATATGCAAGATTTGTCATTTGAGTGAATCACATTGTTTACTTTTTTCTAATTCTTTATCTTACGCTACTGCGTCCTTTGATTTAATTTACACATATGTATGGGTCCCTACTATGAAATTTCAGTTGAGGGTTCCCGTTATTTTTTATTATTAATCGACGACTGTAGTCTGTCCTGATTATACCTTCTCAAAACAAAAGGATCAATTTGATGCTCTCTTTAAAAGTTTATGTTCCCTTAATAACACACAATTTGGGAAATCAATTAAAAGTGTTCAATCAAATTAGGGTGGCAAATTCTGTCCCGTGTCCTCCATAAACTATCTGTCTTTATACACCAGCTCAAAACGATAAGGTTTAATGAAAAAATTGGCATGTTTTTGAAGTGGGTCTCTCTCTTATATTTCAAGCTAACTTGTCGACGAAGTACTGGTCTTATGCTTTCACCACAACCACCTACATAGTAAATATGCTGCCTATTAAGGTTCTACCATCTAAGTCTCCTCATAAACTCCTTTTTCTTTCACCTCCTTCCTATACTAATCTTCGTGTCTTCGACTATTTTTTTGTTATTCTAATCTTTGCCTTTACAATTCGAACAAGCTTCAACCTCGCTCTTTAGAATGTATTTTCCTAGGAACCAATATATATATATATATTTCCAGAATATTCTATCCTCACTCGCCCCCACATCTTCATCGTCTACTGTCTCTTTTCCTTTCCTTCCACTCTTGCTTCTCATCACCTCCCACCCTCTCTTCCATCTTCCTCCTCTTCTTCATTGTCTTATTCTTCTCCTTCTATTTGTTGGTTTTCGAGGTACCTACGCATGGCGGAATTCACTATTATTCATAATAATAGTGACATGCGTTACCCTGTGATTTTAAAACTATTTTAAAATCATCAAAAAACCATAAATTGGATCGTTAGTCTAAAAGAAATTATTTTTGAGAAATATGTAATTTTTCAAAATGTAAACAATTTACATTGAGAAAAATTATTAGAATTTAGATAAAAGAATATACCTTTATGGAGCAACGCTTTTACTCAGGTACTCCCGTCTAATCTTAACAGCTTTAACTCAGGATCAGGTATTTTTCCGAAGACTTTGAAACCGTCGAGTTTTCTCTGAAGATCTTTACACTTAAATCTCCTGACGTGTGGGCGTCTCTCTTACAAGAACAATACACTCTTATATTTCTAGAGAGACGTGTTCTCAACACATGAGGCGTCTCTCTTCGATCTTAGAAAACGTTTTTCTAAAATCGAATACGGAAAGATCACACCTTTTCTCTCTAGGGATTTGTTTTTCAGTCGTTCGTTGTCTTTTCTATCAAATCACATTTGACAATTTTTATAGATCTGTTTTAAAATTAATTTTTTAGATTTATTTTAATAAAAACTAATTTTTAAAAAATAAATCATATGTAATCAAATCTAATTTGATTAGCAGTTGATTTATCTAATAAATCAATTTATCAATTAATCATATAATCTAAAAACAGTTTTTAGAATATATTTATGAAAACTACTTTTCAAGATAATCTCATCTTATGAGATTATTCAGATCTACTTTTAAATATTAAACAAACTATAAGTCAATCGTAGATCAAATCTAATCTAATCAGATTTTCCAGATCTACTTTTATTCAAACTTCAAAAAATCTGATTTGATAGTTTGTTAAATAACTAATTTAAATTTGAAGATCAAATCACATCTGATAAGATTCTTCAAATCTAATTCAAATCTTTTAAAACAATCTCATCTAATGAGATATTTTATTTTGAATTCAAAATATAAAAACTATTTATATATTTTGAATTACAAAATATTTATCAGAGTGTCTATAAATGATTAATCATAATTAATCATTTATATATTTATTCTTATAACATGGAAATTAAATAGTGATATAAGATGACAGAGGGACCGATGGACCTATAGTCCTAAGCTCCAATAATATTTGTTAATTAATATAAACTCTTTATATTAAATAACACAATTATTAACTCTAGAGTAATTCCACTAAATACCTAGAGTTGCACTCTTAGAACTATAGAGTATATTTACTCAAAGTAATGTCCATTGATATAGTCATTACATATGTATTAATCCTCCATTAAAATTCGTAATAGAGCTAGGTATAAAATCCGTTAACCTCTCATATTACATCTTTATCTTTGACTACCATTAGTTCTTGATTGAATAATTAATTCATAACATTTATGAATTTGCGCACTAATTATTCAATCTCTGAACTAACAAATAAGAGAATCTTGTATTATGGATTTCATTGTATCAATGTTAGCATTCCCAGCTACTCATTTAATTTATTCCAAAAATACAAGGTTTATGTAATGTAACTCATACAAAACTGTACCGAGTAAATCAAAGAATAAATTATAATGAAATAGGAGTCTACTAAATACAATGAATTAAGATCATACATATATAACCATCATTATGATAAAATTAATTGTTCTTCATTCAACGGATATTATAAGAACAATATAATTTTATCTGGTCTAATCCTATATAATCATATTATATAAAATACAATCACTTTATGTCACTACATATATAGTCGGGATATGGCTACACGTTCTCAACGAAGTGAACTGTATTTATGACTTTATTAATTTGAAGATCCTTTATTTCAAATATAAGTCATGGACTATTGTGATTATTTCTTTTTAAATTTAATCCCACATATATCAGTATATATGTAAATTTAAAATTGCATAAATAATCAAGGATTTTTCTATGAATTTATAAAGCATATCGAATAATACAAACATAAAAATTAATCATAAAATTTATTTATTAATTACAGCAATAAAAATGTTCATAACATTTGCTTGTTGGGCACATTATTCCCAACAATCTCCCACTTGCCCTAAAGCAAATGAGACATGTCTCTAATCCCTAGTCCTTCAAGATGTTTATCAAAACTCTTTGCAGGCAATGTCTTGGTGAAGGGATCTGCAAGATTCTCAGTGGTTGGAATCTTCAAAACGGCGACGTCTCCACGTTGAACAACCTCTCTAATCAGATGATATTTTCTTTCTATATGCTTTGAACTTTTGTGGCTTCTCGGTTCTTTAGAATTCGCCATTGCACCACTATTATAACAATAAAGTGTGAGTGGTTTATTTATGTCTGGAACAACTTCCAGATCACTAAAGAACTTACGGAGCCAAACAGCTTCTTTAGCTGCTTCTGAAGCAGCTATGTACTCGGCTTCCATAGTCGAGTCAGAAACTCCTCCTTGTTTGGTACTTCTCCAAACAATGGCTCCACCACTAAGAGTAAATATTGATCCAGATATCGACTTTCGATCATCTATATCAGATTGAAAATCAGAATCTGTATATCCTGTAGGAATCAAATCCCTACCAGAATATACAAGCATATAATTTCTCATTCTCCTAAGATACTTGAGAATGTGCTTGACTGCTATCCAGTGATCTAATCCTGGATTAGACTGAAAACGGCTAACTATCCCTACTGCATAGAAAATGTCAGGTCTTGTGCATAACATAGCATACATCAAGCTACCAACTGCTGATGCATATGGATAGCATCTCATATCTTCTTCCTTTTGAGGCGTGTCAGGACACTGCTTCTTAGAAAGAGTAACTCCATGACGAGAAGGTAAATTACCTTTCTTGGAGTTCTGCATTGAATATCTGACAAGCATCTTGTCAATATACAATGCCTGAGACAAAGCTAACAACTTATTCTTGCGATCTCTAAATAGACGAATCCCAAGAATATAGTTCGCTTCTCCCAAATCTTTCATTTGGAATTGCTTAGCCAACCAAGCTTTTATGACTGATAATAATCCTTCATTATTCCCAATAAGTAGAATATCATCGACATAAAGAATTAGAAAAACCACTTGCTTCTCCTTGAAGAGCTTGTATACACAAGACTCATCAAGACATTGCACAAATCCATAAGATTTGATCGCATCATCAAATCTCATATTCCATTACCTAGATGCTTGCTTGAGTCCATAAATAGACCTATGCAATTTACAAACCTTTTGTTTTGCATCCTGTGCTATGAAACCCTCTGGCTGCTCCATATAGATAGTCTCCTCAAGATAGCCTTTCAAAAAAGCTGTCTTGACGTCCATCTGCCAAATCTCATAATCATAATGAGCAGCTATGGAAAGCAGAATACGAATAGACTTAAGCATTGCTACTGGTGAGAAGGTTTCTTCATAGTCAATCCCTTCTTTTTGGGTATAACCCTTAGCCACCAGTCTAGCTTTGAATGTCTCTACATTCCCGTCTATTCCAAGTTTCCTCTTGTAGATCCATTTACACCCAATGGGTTTTACCCCTTCAGGTAAATCTACAAGATCCCAGACTGAGTTGGAATACATAGATTCCATTTCAAGTTTCATAGCTTCAAGCCATGTTTCTTTGTCAGAGTCTTCCATTACACATCTATATGTCAATGGATCATCATTCCCATCATCGGTGATAGCAACTTGTGCTTCACCATCATGTCGATATCGAGATGGTAGTCGCACTACCCTATCGCTACGACGAAGTGTAATGATAGGTTGACAAGAAAGAGTGGTGTTTCTTGTAACTTGTGGATCAACAACTGTTGTTGTAACCGGTCTAACCTGGTCAGATTGAATCTCTTCTAAGACAATCTTACTATGAGGTTTGTAATTTATTATATAGTCATGTTCAAGAAATGTGGCATTTGTCGATACAAATTTCTTATTATCCTGAGGACTATAAAACAAACCTCCTCTCGTGCCTACTGCATATCCAACAAACAAGCAAACCTCAGTTCTTGGTTCCAACTTCCCGGTCTTACCTACTAGCACATGTGCTGGACAACCCCATATGCGAAAGTGTCTCAAACTAGGTTTGTGACCACTCCACAACTCTAAGGGTGTTTTAGGTATAGACTTAGATGGAATTACATTAAGTATGTAGGTTGCTGTTTGTATAGCATATCCCCAAAACGATTTTGGAAGAAAGGAGTAGCTCATCATGGATCTTACCATATTAAGCAATGTTCGATTTCTTCTTTCAGCAACACCATTTTGCTGAGGTGTGCCTGGTGCTGTTAGTTGAGATACTATCCCATTTTCTAACAGATAATCCTTAAATTCACTATCAAGGTACTCACCACCTCGATCTGATCGAAGGCACTTGATTGTCTTACCTAATTGGTTCTCAACTTCAGCTTTAAAATCTTGAAACTTTCTAAAAGTTTCTGATTTAAGCTGAATCAGGTAAGTATATCCATATCTTGAGTAATCATCTATGAATGTCACAAAGTACTCATAGCCACCTCTGTCCCGTGTTGATATTGGGCCACATACATCTGAATGTATTAGCTCAAGTGTTTCTTGAGCCCTTTGGCCCTTTCCAATAAAGGACCTCTTGGTCATTTTACATTCTAGACATGATTCACAAACAGGTAAAGATCCAACAGTTAGATCTTCTAAAGGACCATCCTTAACAAGTCTGTTAATTCTATCAAGATTAATATGACCAAGTCGTAGGTGCCAAAGATATGTATCATCAGTATAAGAAATCTTTTGCTTCTTGGATTTAGGCAATTCAACTTTGAACATTTCAGTATTCAACAGTGATGAATTTATAATGGGTCTTATCATATAAAGCTCATTTTCCATTGAGCCTGAACAAATATTTAAACCATTTCGAGAAATAATAACTGAATTATTATTAAAAGAAATAGCATATAATTGTTCAATTATTCGAGAAACAGAAATGAGATTTCTAGTAAACCCTGGAATAAAATAAATATTTTCTAAAAACAAATATTTATTGTTCTCAAAATAAATTTTGGCTTCTCCCACTGCTGAAGCTGAAACAACCGCTCCGTTACCAACTCTGAGAGTGAACTCTCCATCAGCTAGTCTCTTGTAGGAGTTTAGCATATGCAAAGAATAACAAACATGATTAGTCGCTCCTGAATCAATTATCCAGGGTGATAAATCATTTTCTACCAAACAAGATTCAGTAACTAGTAAATCAAATTTATTTTTTTTTTCTTTTTAAGCTCCTCGAGATACTGCTTGCAGTTTCTCTTCCGATGACTATCTATCCCACAATGGAAACTTTTTCCTTTGGGCTTTAGAAGGTCTGAGCCTTTCTTGTTTGACTTGTTCTTTTTTTTTAGATTCTCAACTTTTTGAGTATTAGTCACAGGAGTAGGAGGACAATCCTCCATCAGTACACATTTCAAGTTGTCATGCACGAGAATGAGATTCAAATTCTTTTTCCACTTAACAAAATTGTCGCCGTCTAACTTTTCATTTGCAAGCAAATTTATCATTAATTGAGACATAATGTTGTAATAAATAAATAAAATTATAATCAATTTTATGCTATAAAATTCAAAATGTTATGGCATGCTAGTATGATGCATGAACATGCTAATCACAAAAGTATGTAAATGCTACTATAGCCTCGATAATATAATAAATCACCTTAGGGTAGAAATATTATCAATTAATAAATTTACTCAAAATATCTCATATTTTCAAAATTTATTAACTTACCGAAAATTTAGGTCAAAATATAACTAACACGTTTAGTTATATTTTCATGAGTGTGACCCACTATTTTGGATTCATGAAACTTAACTTATAATCGCCGCCTTAGGGTCGGACAACTATAAAATACATTTCACATATCCTATCTCTAGGAAACCAACCTTGGTATTGACCTAAGTGAACACTCTCCTTAGGGAGGATGAAAATTAAAGTCATCTCGGAGCCCCACTTAGATCTCACGGTGTTGTGCCAACAGTGGAGACCATGGGATGTTACGCCTAACTTCCCGCTCCCACTCATTATTTTGAATTAGTGATTATGGAATATCAAATATTCCTTGGTATCAATAAATTAATTATATTAATTTATCAATACTTAATTATTAATCTTATAATCATATTATAAAATTAATAATTTCAAATAATCAAATTATTTGAATTTTCTAAAATAAAATAAATTTTTAACAAATTAAAAATTATTTTATTTTTCATTCTCACATCATTCAATAAAATGAATTAATATTAGTTTTAATCAAATTAAAACTAATTTATTTAATAAACTCTTTATTAAATCAATATGCAATTTAATATATATTTAAATGCATGACATGTGAGAAATTTAAAATAAACCTAAACATGCATAATCTATATGACATGTGAATGCATGGCAATATAACAAATTATATCAACATAAAAATAAATGAAATAGTGACCGGGTTGACCTTTGGGTATTTCTAAAATTACAACCCCAAAATTAAAATAAATATAAAACTATGAACCTAAATCTTCGTCGTCTTCGTGACCGCCTCATCCAAATGAACAGCGTCAAAAATTCACAAATCAAATTTGTGAATTCATATCCGATTGGGTAACATCATCTGTTTTCGTCAATAGATCAAATCTTTAACGAAAACTCCATCCATGGCCTTGAAGTCTCAGATCTCCATCGCAAGATTACAAATATGATAAAAATGTATAATTAAAAAAAAATCCTAACCCAAACAACCGACTTAATTTCGATCACTATTTCATGTCATGCGAAACATATATCCACAATATATATTCATAAATATATAATGCATAAAATCTAATTCTAACACATATCACAATTTACATTAAATTGTATTCTCAAAAATATTTTTAGACTAATAAAACAAATGTCTCTGATACCATTTGTTGGTTTTCGAGGTACCTACGCATGGCGGAATTCACTATTATTCATAATAATAGTAACATGCGTTACCCTGTGACTTTAAAACTATTTTAAAATCATCAAAAAACTATAAATTGGATCGTTAGTCTAAAAGAAATTATTTTTGAGAAATATGTAATTTTTCAAAATGTGAACAATTTACATTGAGAAAAATTATTAGAATTTAGATAAAAGAATATACCTTTATGGAGCAACGCTTTTACTCAGGTACTCCCGTCTGATCTTAACAGCTTTAACTCAGGATCAGGTATTTTTCCGAAGACTTTGAAACCGTCGAGTCTTCTCTGAAGATCTTTACATTTAAATCTCCTGACGTGTGGGCGTCTCTCTTACAAGAACAATACACTCTTATATTTCTAGAGAGACGTGTTCTCAACACATGAGACGTCTCTTTTCGATCTTAGAAAACGTTTTTCTAAAATCGAATACGGAAAGGTCACACCTTTTCTCTCTAGGGATTTATTTTTCAGTCGTTCGTTGTCTTTTCTATCAAATCACATTTGACAATTTTTATAGATCTGTTTTAAAATTAATTTTTTAGATTTATTTTAATAAAAACTAATTTTTAAAAAATAAATCATATCTAATCAAATCTAATTTGATTAGCAGTTGATTTATCTAATAAATCAATTTATCAATTAATCATATAATCTAAAAACAGTTTTTAGAATATATTTATGAAAACTACTTTTCAAGATAATCTCATCTTATGAGATTATTCAGATCTACTTTTAAATATTAAACAAACTATAAATCAATCGTAGATCAAATCTAATCTAATCAGATTTTCCAGATCTACTTTTATTCAAACTTCAAAAAATCTGATTTGATAATTTGTTAAATAACTAATTTAAATTTGAAGATCAAATCACATCTGATAAGATTCTTCAAATCTAATTCAAATCTTTTAAAACAATCTCATCTAATGAGATATTTTATTTTGAATTCAAAATATAAAAACTATTTATATATTTTGAATTACAAAATATTTATCAGAGTGTCTATAAATGATTAATCATAATTAATCATTTATATATTTATTCTTATAACATGGAAATTAAATAGTGATATAAGATGACAGAGGGACCGATGGACCTATAGTCCTAAGCTCCAATAATATTTGTTAATTAATATAAACTCTTTATATTAAATAACACAATTATTAACTCTAGAGTAATTCCACTAAATACCTAGAGTTGCACTCTTAGAACTATAGAGTATATTTACTCAAAGTAATGTCCATTGATATAGTCATTACATATGTATTAATCCTCCATTAAAATTCGTAATAGAGCTAGGTATAAAATCCGTTAACCTCTCATATTACATCTTTATCTTTTACTACCATTAGTTTTTTATTGAATAATTAATTCATAACATTTATGAATTTGCGCGCTAATTATTCAATCTCTGAACTAACAAACAAGAGAATCTTGTATTATGGATTTCATTGTATCAATGTTAGCATTCCCAGCTACTCATTTAATTTATTCCAAAAATACAAGGTTTATGTAATGTAACTCATACAAAACTGTACCGAGTAAATCAAAGAATAAATTATAATGAAATAGGAGTCTACTAAATACAATGAATTAAAATCATACATATATGACCATCATTATGATAAAATTAATTGTTCTTCATTCAACGGATATTATAAGAACAATATAATTTTATCTGGTCCAGTTCTATATAATCATATTATATAAAATACAATCACTTTATGTCACTACATATATAGTCGGGATATGACTACACGTTCTCAACGAAGTGAACTGTATTTATGACTTTATTAATTTGAAGATCCTTTACGTCAAATATAAGTCATGGACTATTGTGATTATTTCTTTTTAAATTTAATCCCACATATATCAGTATATATGTAAATTTAAAATTGCATAAATAATCAAGGATTTTTCTTTGAATTTATAAAGCATATCGAATAATGCAAACATAAAAATTAATCATAAAATTTATTTATTAATTACAGCAAAAAAAATGTTCATAACATTTGCTTGTTGGGCACATTATTCCCAACACTATTGAGGTTGATTCTTACCAACATGAGATTCATCCTCCTACTATTCTGCATCTTATGCTCACACAATCAAAAGCTAGGGTGTTCAAACCAAAGACTTTGCTAATGACAGTTTCCTTGAATCTCTATACCTTTTGCGTATCTTCAAGCATCTACATCTCCTCATTGGGTTGCTGCCATGGAGAACGAAATGAAAACATTTCAGGTAAATGTTGTGCAAAAAGTAACACCATGCAAGTGCACATGTCGCAAGCAAGTTATAAATGATAAGTAAAAGTTGATCCACGATAATAAAATTATCAAAATTTAAATCAATGTAAAACAAATGAATTATTTATGATAAAATTTTGGGTGAAATAAATTAAATGAAATTTAAATAATAAAATGGAGCACAAACAAATCAAAGAAAAGAATCGAGAGTGATAGAAGACTGGCTTAGAGTTGATTTCAAAAAAGTTAAATGACTTAGAAAAATCTTTATTAAATTAAGGTTCGTCAAAATTATTTTATTAATTCCTATCACATTTCATTCAAACTTATGAAAGGATAAATATTGCACAAAATTCAATGAAGGACAATTCTATATAGTCACGTAAATCAAGCAAATTGATATGAAAATATTTGGAATTAACAAGATATTAATTATGAGTTAATAATTCACGCAATTCAATATAAGTTTCAATTCCATATGAGTTAATAATTATGGCGTATAAAATAGAAATCTTAGTATTTATTTATTCTTTGTGCCCGATGTTATAACATTTTCTAACAGAATATGTATTTTTATTTGTTTCATCACCGATTTTTAACAATATACACATAAAATGCACTCATGAAATAACTCTTTTTTAAGATTTATCAATCAAGAGTACCTGGTGCCTCGTACCTCTTCCATCCAATGCCAAGGTGGTTGGTTGTAAACAGGTATTCGTGATAAAAACAAATCTCAACGGCTCTACTAGACGCTACCAAGCACGTCTTGTAGCAAAAGGATACCATCAAACTACCGGGCTTGACTATTCTGAGACTTTTTAGTCTGGTGGTTAAACATACTACCATCACAGTGATTATGTCCTATGCTTTCTCTAGAAATGGTCTATCAAACAGCTCTATGTCAGTAATTTCTTTCTGCACAGGATTTGAATGAAGTGGTGCATGCCTCTAGGGTGTCAGAACTCTCAACATCTGTCTTTTGTCGCTTTCATAAGATGCTTTATGGGCTTAAGCCATCGCCAAGAGCATGGTATCACAAGCTTCAACATGCTATTTTCATTTTGGTTTTTTTGTTTCTTGCGCGAACTTCTCTATTTTTGTCTATAAAGTTGGTGATGTTCATCTGATTATGCTCATTTATGTTGACGATATACTGTTAACAGACAACAATAATCTGTTGCTGAGCAAGATTATATCTTTTCGTCGTGGTGAATTTACGCTCAAGGACCTTGGTCCTCTGCATCATTTTCTTGGAATATTTTCAACTGTCTGGTAATTCTATGCTCTTCAATCACTCTAAGTATATCTCTGAGTTAGTGTTTCGAGCTCGCATGCATGACAGCAAGCCGATTCCTATATGGTCCTCCACACGTCTCACTCTCTTAAATCTGGTGCTCCTCTTCAAGATGGCTCCACTTTTTGAAAATAATTAGAGGGCTCCAATATTGCACTATAACACATTCAGACATTTCGTTTGTTGTAAATAAGTTGTGGCAGTTCATGCACTCTCTTACAGACACTCATTGGTAAGCCCTAAAGTGAATGTTTCGCTACCTGAAAAGTGCATCTGAGTACTCTCTCTACTTTACAATCAATGCTACTTTCCCTCTTGTTTGGTTTGCTGATGCCCATTGAGGGTCCTCACCTGATAATCATCATAGTACAAGTCGTTATTGTGTATTCTTGGGCACTAACTTGATATCTTGGTCGTCTTCTAAACAAAAACTTGTCCCCAGCTCTAGCATTGAATCTAAATATCATAGCGTTGCGTATGTAACGACTGAGATTTGGTGGCTCAAAACTCTTTTGTTATACCTTTGTATTCCTTCCTTGGATCGACCTCAACTGTTATGTGACAATATTAGCGCTACTTATCTTGTCTCAAATTCAGTACTACATTTGAATGTAAAGCTTGACTTCCATTTGTTTCAGGGAAAAAGTTTCATCTCAACAACTTTAGGTTTCCTTCACTCCCTCTACCTCTCAACTTGTGGATGGGTTAACAAAACCACTCTCAACTGCACTGTTTCAAACTTCACAATCTCAAGTCTGCATGTTTCCCTGTGAGCTCGCAGGAGGATGTTAGGACTAGCATTTCCTCACCATCTCACGCCTTATGCTTGTTTCTATTACTGTTTACCTTTTTCTTCTAATATTTTGCCATTGGCAATAGTTACTCATTGTAAATATCATTTATACTGAATAGAGCATGATAAAATGGTATGTTTTTGCCAAACTCATTTATGGACAAGAGTTTCTTCCTCCTTTAGTGCATATTCTTTTATAACTTTAAAGTATACGCTTCTTTTCCTTTATGCAATGGAAGTGCAATAATGATTTCAATTGAAAACGTTTTTGAAAAGTAGACTTGACTCTCTAAAGTCTAGCATAAAAGAATCCCATTGGGAAACCTAATTTTACCTTTCAATCATTCAAGTAAAAGATTCTTAAAATTAGAATAGGAATCTCAATTGATGAGTTTCAATTAAAATTAATGTTTAAATTTATTTACTTTTTGAACTCGCTTGATAAGAAAATGGCAGGATTTTACTGACACATTTTCTAGACAAGTTCCTCATCAAATCTCACGTTTGTTTGTTTTATTTTATATCTAGTTTTGCTTTCATCGATTTTTTTTTTTCAATTGTTTTCTAACTACTTTTAAAAAATCAAAGGGAACTTTTTATGCATCTTCAAAAACCAAATTTGAAACAACAATCCGTTTATACAGACCCATAATAAAAGTAAAAATATATTTAATTTGGGCATAGTTTGTTTCAATTTAGTTGGGTCAATTGGATTTGAATCAGTCAGTCTTAATTTCACGAAAATGAAATTGAGAACGGGGAAAACGACTAAACCATGCAATAAAATATAATTAATTAATTATATTAAAATATTGATGTTTGGATTTGTATTGGATTTTATCAATCTTTTTTGTGTACCATTACAATTTGATTAAGAGTAATACTACGTTTACTCTCTTATTCTATTATCTTAAAATAATCACTGACATGTCAAATAATGATTTGTATAATAATTATTGTAATTAATAATAAATAATTAATTTATTATATTAATTATTATTTGATACATCAACTACTATTATAAGATAATAGAATAAAAGGATAATTGTCAGATTTTTTTTGTTTTTTGTTAATAGGGTTTTTATAGTCAAAAAGTCATGAACATGGTTACATCAAGCTGAGATCGGACCCCGGCCCAATTCAAAAGCCCTTTTAAGAATATACGCGTTGACTCCTGCAATGTTTTCTATTTTTGTAAGGAACTGTTCCTTTCCAATTGTTTACGGACAACTCGCTGCCTCCTCCGTGGTCTCTGCCCATCCCTGATGATCCACCTCCTTTCTTAGAACGCCTCTCTCTATTCTACCACCTCCTAACATGGCCGCAAAATCTTTATCGATTGCGAAGCGGATCCTCTCGAAGTCTTCGTCTTCCGATGGCCCAGCCCTTTTGCAGTCCTGCTCTAAAATCAACTCTGTCGTCCAAACCCGATCCGTAACGTACATGCCCCGGCCTGGAGATGGCGCTCCTCGCCCTGTAACTTTGATTCCCGGTGACGGAATTGGTCCCCTTGTTACCGGCGCTGTCGAGCAGGTGATGGAGAGGATGCACGCGCCTGTATACTTCGAGAAATACAATATCCACGGCGATATGAATAAAGTGCCTCAAGAAGTGATCAATTCGATTAAGAAGAACAAGGTGTGCTTGAAAGGAGGGCTGGTGACTCCTGTTGGGGGAGGTGTGAACTCTCTCAACGTTCAGCTGAGGAAAGAGCTCGATCTCTACGCTTCTCTCGTTAATTGCTTTAATCTTCCTGGCCTTCCTACTAGGCACCAGAATGTGGATATTGTCGTCATTAGAGAGAACACCGAGGGCGAATACTCCGGGCTCGAGCATGAAGTCGTTCCGGGCGTAGTCGAAAGCCTTAAGGTAATAATTTCAGTTCCTTTGAGGGAGACTTTTCTTCGAATTCAGAGAAATTTCGCTCTTGATGCATACTTTCTGTCATTGTAATATCAGTTGCAAATTGATAATTAGACTGGATATTATTCATCTATGCAGTTCAAAATTCTGACACTTAAAGAAGCTCTATGAAGTTTTGGATCTTTTTTTATGTTTCAGATCTTAAGAATTGTTTCTGGCATCATGTCTCATATTTTTGTTCTGTAGAATAAAGTACTCTGTTTTGTCTCCGATTCTGGGAATCCTTATCATTGGTAGACACTATAATTTTTTAGGACGGCCACCACAGAGGATTTCATTTCCTAGTTGATTCACTTGTCAAGAATTGTTATCTACTCATTTTACTAGTTGAATTTTTATAGAAAATGTGTCCAAATAATGAAAACAAACCTACAAAAAATGAAAGCTGACAACTAAATATTTCGTTTCCCATTGAAAAGAACCAAGCAAAAGTGATAAACCGAAAGAACTATACAATCATGTAGTTTTCCTACCCACCCTCGACAATCTGTTTAAATCTTAAAATGCGTTTACTGTTAGAAGATGATTAAAATGCCGTCAAGATGTTTAATTCTATTTAAGAAGAAGGATCCAAACATGGCTGCTAAATTAACATAGTAAAAATGTGTTTTGTTGTCTCAATACTCCTCTCTTAAAGCATTCAACGTCAAAGAGACAAAAGTCAATATATTGGACAATGTTTTGTAAGATCCACTGTTGTTAACTGTCACATGTATGTTTCTACTCTCATACTCACTTTTTTTCTAGGTGATAACAAAGTTCTGTTCCGAGCGCATTGCCAAATATGCTTTTGAATATGCTTACTTAAACAACAGGAAGACAGTTACTGCTGTGCACAAGGCAAATATAATGAAGCTCGCTGACGGTCTATTCTTAGAATCTTGTCGAGAGGTCGCTACAAAGTATCCTGGAATTAAATACAATGAAATTATTGTGGATAACTGTTGTATGCAGCTCGTCTCAAAACCTGAGCAGTTTGATGTTATGGTATGTGAATTTGCTGACATCATTTTTTGTGAGAATTCATGAAAGATATCGATATCCTATTGCAAGTTCTATGCTCTTTTGAGAAATGCTTTGCAAAATTAAAACAAAGGGAACCTGCTCTTATTTCATAGGTGACACCCAATCTCTATGGCAATCTTGTGGCAAATACAGCTGCTGGTATAGCTGGTGGAACTGGAGTCATGCCGGGTGGTGAGTTATGCGGTTTTAAATTTAGACCAGTTACTACTCTATGTTATTGACTGATTGTATTTAACCATCACATATGAGAGAGACACTGGAGTAATGGTAGAAATAATCTGTGTCTAAACTTAAACAAAAAGTAAAATTAAGAAGAAAAAAACTTAAGTAGGTCAAATACCACATGTTTTCCCCTTCTAAGATGGAGAGGAGAATTTGCTGTTAAGTTGAAAGGTGTTGTTTCAAAGGAAATGTGAGCTGTAAAACTGAAATTGCATGAAGCTTGGATAGAAGTTGAATTTACTTCAGCATTTAACTTATGCAAGTTTTGGGAAGAAGTTGCCTATTTCTTTTATTCAACGTATTGCTTATGAGGAGAAAGTCGATTGAACTGATAAATGGCTCCACAAAGTTTCCTTCTCTTACTCTCAAGTCAAAAACAGTATCTTAGAGACAAAGAAATCAATTCTTGTGGAAAACTATTTGTCACTTCTTACTTGGGTTTTTGCAGGTAACGTCGGGGCCGATCATGCCATTTTTGAGCAAGGAGCGTCTGCAGGAAATGTGGGAAATGAGAAACTAGTGGAACAGAAGAAGGCAAACCCAGTAGCCCTACTTCTATCATCTGCCATGATGCTGAGACATCTCCAGTTTCCTTCTTTCGCTGATCGCTTGGAAACTGCTGTGAAGCGTGTAATACTTGAAGGAAAGCACCGAACAAAAGACCTCGGAGGACAAAGCAGCACGCAAGAGGTTGTCGATGCAGTCATAGCTGCATTAGACTGAAGGAAACTGATTACCTCCCACTCAGTTGTCTCAAATAATTTATTGATTTTGCGGTGATAAAAAATGCTGCCCCATTGTCCTTGAGATGGAAATGAAATTTGTGAGTCTGGTTTTTATTTCCATGCATTACAGTCTGTTACTGGTTATCATTAAATAATCTCAACCCAATTTCAAATGTTATTTTTTATGGAATTGATGAGATGGTCAGTGTTGCTTTGAACTCTTTCTAAGGAATTTGGAGTGGGCATTAGAGTGGATTACTGATGGGGATGGAGTCATGACTGGTTGGGTTACTGCACAATTTATCATCAATTTCTTCATCACTGTTGAGTGTTGAAGGAAGAATCACTAGACAATTAAGAATCATTATGAACAATTAAGATTTAGTATTTCATTTAAGTATTAATTTCGTTGATTTAATGAAGCTTGTTGAGGATTGAGAGAGCAGAAGAGTCGGGGATGAGAATGCTGAGCAGTAAAAGAGGAGAAATAAACAGGGAAGTTGTCTTATCATCTTCTTCGAAAATTGGTGAAACACGTGGCCACTCTCACTACTTACAATAGTATTTTATTGTAATTATTACTATTATTATTTTTTTATGAAAAAATAGTATTTGAATTCAAGGAAATTAAAAAACTCATAAAATATGACGATCTTAGTAATTTGATGTTGAGTGTTAATGCGTTCGAAGACAATTACAATAGAGATTTCGCTATTTACTTTATTGAATGATTTAAAAGGTATGATCAATTCTATGATGATCAACTTCGACTATATCCAATTACTATTCGAAGTAGATCAATCAACAACAGAGATAAAAAGGTATTAGAATGGTACGATACAAATATTTGAACTTAAACTTTAATAAAAAGTATCGAGTTTTATTTTTATATGATGCGGAATTGCGGATAAGCATAGTGACATTGATTACATAAATAATTAAAATTTTGGTAGAGTCTCACTCTAATTCATATAATTTTTTATTTTATTATATGAATCATAATATAAAATTGTATTTAAAATTAAAGTACTTGGTTACTTAAACAAAGAAATCCTTTTTTGGTCTATTTAGAACCATATTAAATAATGATAAAATCGACCATGAAAGATGCTCACGTTCACGACACTTATCACCTAGTAAAATTTAAAAGAACAAAGACAGGTAAGGATGCCATGTGGCAAACAAATCCACCCTCATTTTCACTGGGCGAAAGTTTCCTCACGCTTGCAATCTTCCTACACTCGTTAACTTTTCTAGGTTAGTATTGATGATTCATCTCAGTATATTATGTTAATACTCAAGATTCCATATGCATTAATTATATACATAAAGATATATTGATTTTCTAGTTAATAATTAATAATGAATAGAACATTTTAGAAATATTAAGATCCATCTTAGTGCAACTGAATGTTTGTCTTAAATCCATAATCTTTATTCTTTATAATCTCCAAACCATTGATCTTATAATATGATTTTTAAAATCTACTGTCAAAGTCATGAAATCATCCTACAATATGATTTTTGAAATCTATTATCGAATCTGAAACTAGCGGTAGTGATTTTGTAGATCAAGATAGTTTTTTCAAATAAAATCTTATTTTGTATTCTCTAAATTTATGACAACACGAGATAATACAAATGATTCACTGTTTGATATAAGGATCTGTACATATAACTTATCAATTGATATTCAATTAGCATAATAATGAAATTTATATCTAGACATCTCAGCACATTAAAATCTTTTACGTTATTAAATGCTATAGAAAACTAAGTGGAAGGAATAAAGTGTGAAAGATTAAGATCAGTTATGCGATGTCACACAGAGTGTTTCGTGTGGTACCGATAATTAATGCAATGATGGACAATATAAATATGCAGAAATAAATGAGACAGGAAGTTGGTAACGCAGTTCGGCAATTTACTTACGTCTGCGAAGCTACGCCCAGATATAAAAATATTTCACGAGTTCACAAAGTTACAAGATAATCAGACTTATACAAATAAAGACTCTCTCTTATCTTTGTCGCCGCCTCTTTCTAACTTCCATAATGAAACTGTTTTTGCAAGCTCCCATCAACTTGAGATCGATCTCTTCTGAGATCTAAAAGCAACAAGATCCCCTTGTTGTAGATTACTCCTCCCGGAATCCGTGTTATGGCAAGATCCTCTCGCCCACGATCAAATTGACAAGCTCTTCTTGTCGATAAACTAAACTTCTCCCGAGTTCCAATGCAGTCTCCTCCCGAGACTGAGCTTCAATGAAGAATAATGAAAATTGTCTCCTATGACACCGTCTGGAACACCAAGTCGTTGTCTTCGGACGCAATAAATCAACACACTCGTATAATCGATGAAATCCACAGTATAATCAGAGTGTATATAATAATCACAAACCCATACGCAGAAGCGTTGGGAAAGAAAGAAAAACGAAGAAAACTTCTCTTCAAGAATAATAAAAAATCCGTCAGATACCAAAACAGATTTAACGCCTCAAGGAATAAGGAATCAAATCTCAACAAAATTGGTTGAGTGACACCTCGTGTGGCATTTTAGGAAAGTTTCACCAACTACTTGGATATGGATCCCAAGGACTTATGAAAGTATTCATGAATTAATGAGATTTCGAAGCCTAGAATAATTCAACAAATCTTTATCAATTCGGCTTACCAAAAGAAAGTTTTCCAAAAAACAAGTGCCTCTAGAATATCAAATACTTTCCTTGAACTTCAAGATTTCTTACTTTTATTTTCACCAATCATCTTGATTTCCAATAATCATCCATCCAATAATCTGAATAGATTATTGTTTGATTACCAAGAAATAAACTACCAATTTGAAAAATAATGTAATAAAATATTATCACCATAAATATAATTGTCAAAAAATCAATGCCAATATATTTGCAATATATTTACATTTACAATCTCCCTCTTTAGAATTTTTTGGCAAAATCAATAAAACCAATAACTCTCCCTGGATTGGTGGCTTCAATACATCATCAATATAATGCAATCATCATCAAAATACTCCCTTTTTTTGCCATAAAAAGACAAAAATATATATAAGAGAAGAGCAATCACCATATAATCACTATAATTACCAGATAAACACCACCAGCACCATATGAGCACCATCATCACCATATAAGTACCATAGAGATAGTCAAACCATAGAAAATATAATATCCAAAAGCAGCATATCATCCATAGATAAAATATTTGGAAACAGTTAAATTAACTAAGAAATATTCAAAAATAGACAAGTCAAAGAAGTAGTTTAATAATACTCCACAAATATAATCATTCGAAGAACCAATCATATTAGTAGAATTCAATTTGGAACATCAACATTTTCGGGCATATTCTCTGGGACATCGTCTGGAACACCAGATGTACTAGCATCTTCTTTCTCTTTGTCATGTGGATCTGTCGCCTCCATATGAGGATTATTTTGGTAGATATCATTTAATAGCACAGAAATTATAGATTTCTGTTTTTCAAGATCAGAAATTTGAATGCTTAGTGATTTCGACATATCCACTAAAAATTTTACAGATCTAGCCAGGAGAGCAGAGTTGGTTCTTGACTTAGAGATGGGCAGTCCTTCGACAAATCCTTCAAGATCATTTATGTAATGCCCCGAGTCTTCCAGACCCAGTTTCGCTACCCAAAACATTGAACTGAACTAAGAGAAATTACGGAAAATTTTAAATTTTCTCTTAGTGATGATAATTTTATCTTTAATCCTCGAATTTACAGCGGAAAACTCAATAAGTAGACAACGTTTATAATTGACAAAACGTTAAGACATTTAGCCGAAGGGAATTAGAAACTCAAGGACATCTACCGATCGCAAGACGACAAGGCATGGTGCACGCTCCTACCGATTGACACATGCATATCACGTGACTCATTAAACCTCATCCGATCACAAAACGACAAGACTTAATATCAGCTTCTACCGATTGACACATGCACATCACGTGACTCATTAAACCTCATCCGATCACAAATCGACAAGACTTAATATCGGCTTCTGCCGATTGACACATGCACATCACGTGACTCATTAAACCTCATCTGATCACAAAACGACAAGACTTAATATCGGCTTCTACCGATTGACACATGCACATCACGTGACTCATTATACCTCATCCGATCACAAAACGACAAGACTTAATATCGGCTTCTACTGATTGACACATGCACATCACGTGACTCATTAAACCTCATCCGATCACAAAACGACAAGACTTAATATCGGCTTCTGCCGATTGACACATGCACATCACGTGACTCATTAAACCTCATCCGATCACAAAACGACAAGACTTAATATCGGCTTCTACCGATTGACACATGCACATCACGTGACTCATTAAACCTCATCCGATCACAAAACGACAAGACTTAATATCGGCTTCTGCCGATTGACACATGCACATCACGTGACTCATTAAACCTCATCCGATCACAAAACGACAAGACTTAATATCGGCTTCTGCCGATTGACACATGCACATCACGTGACTCATTAAACCTCATCCGATCACAAAACGACAAGACTTAATATCGGCTTCTGCCGATTGACACATGCACATCACGTGACTCATTAAACCTCATCCGATCACAAAACGACAAGACTTAATATCGGCTTCTGCCGATTGACACATGCACATCACGTGACTCATTAAACCTCATCCGATCACAAAACGACAAGACTTAATATCGGCTTCTACCGATTGACACATGCACATCACGTGACTCATTAAACCTCATCCGATCACAAAACGACAAGACTTAATATCGGCTTCTGCCGATTGACACATGCACATCACGTGACTCATTAAACCTCATCCGATCACAAAACGACAAGACTTAATATCGGCTTCTGCCGATTGACACATGCACATCACGTGACTCATTAAACCTCATCCGATCACAAAACGACAAGACTTAATATCGGCTTCTGCCGATTGACACATGCACATCACGTGACTCATTAAACCTCATCCGATCACAAAACGACAAGACTTAATATCGGCTTCTGCCGATTGACACATGCACATCACGTGACTCATTAAACCTCATCCGATCACAAAACGACAAGACTTAATATCGGCTTCTGCCGATTGACACATGCACATCACGTGACTCATTAAACCTCATCCGATCACAAAACGACAAGACTTAATATCGGCTTCTGCCGATTGACACATGCACATCACGTGACTCATTAAACCTCATCCGATCACAAAACGACAAGACTTAATATCGGCTTCTGCCGATTGACACATGCACATCACGTGACTCATTAAACCTCATCCGATCACAAAACGACAAGACTTAATATCGGCTTCTGCCGATTGACACATGCACATCACGTGACTCATTAAACCTCATCCGATCACAAAACGACAAGACTTAATATCGGCTTCTACCGATTGACACATGCACATCACGTGACTCATTAAACCTCATCCGATCACAAAACGACAAGACTTAATATCGGCTTCTACCGATTGACACATGCACATCACGTGACTCATTAAACCTCATCCGATCACAAAACGACAAGACTTAATATCGGCTTCTGCCGATTGACACATGCACATCACGTGACTCATTAAACTGCCCCCAACCCCTCTCTTAATCCTTGTTGCATAAGTTGCATGTTCATATCTTGTTCATGGGAGAAATCATGCACTTAAAATATTTTCATATGCTTGAGAAATATTCATGATGCATGAGCATGAGTAATCTTAGTTCATCAGCCTACTGAACAAGCCATTCATTCATCAAAGGATTATAACATCAACTCGAGTACTGAAGACAACCAGACGTTAGCATATGTACTTTTAACATCATAAACAATTTCTACTTAGTACCCATGTGATGTAGGGCCCTAATGGCCGGAAGTCTTACTCACTCACTTGCCTGGTTTCCTTAGCAACTTGAGCACTTCTCTTCAAACTTCTTCACCTAGAAACATTTCACATTACAGTGTTAAATCAAAATTCTAACTAAAAGTCATCCTAGTATCTATCATAAATATTTCTAAATCTTCCTAGTCGAGCGCCTAGTGTGTACAGATTAAACTTCTAGAACCTAAATAACTGGATTAAGTCTAACAACTAAAAATGGTCTGTTATCTTAATGTCTAGAATCGAATCAAAAATGCCATTACTAAACACAGATCATAATTGTCACTACCATTACTCTGTTAGTGAAGAATCCGAAACCTCAAGTTCTAGCTGAAGACAGAGCTCTAAGTAACTACCCAGTAACTACATTGTTTAAGTCTTACCTAGAGCATGGATTGTCGAAGTGGAGGCTGAAGAACTGTTCACCGGCGAAGGAATAGCTGGCAGAGAGGGATCTCTGGAAGTAAGGGAATCGTCGAGAGAGGAAATGTCGGCTACAATGAGGTTTTAATGAGGTTTAAGAATTCCCATAACCTATTTATACCAATTAAAATCCACCTTAATTACAAACTTGCCACCCAACCTAGTTTCACTCAACTTGTAATAAATAAGTCTTGACATTAAATTTAAAATCATAAAGGCCAATAAAAGGGTAATAATTAAAATGGTTAAGAAAATCACCTGGCCGAAATTGTCGGGTGTTACAATTTACATGTTCCCCCATTCTAAGTTTGTAACTAATGCGAATTTCTTCTTTGTCATCATACAAAACTTCACTTTCTCTAATAATAGACTGTTGAGTAGACAAAACACCATATATCAGACTAGGAAATGGGAGGGCTAACCATTCATTCTTTCCATCTTCGTGCTTCATAATTTGATCAAAAAGATGCTTTCCAAAATCAAAAGAAATTGAGTTTCCAATTTTGAATAGTAAAGTTGACATTGCCTTGTTCACTCATGTTCCATGAGATGTAAGCATCTAGTTTCTCATGGCGATTTTGTGTAGAATTCCATACTTAACTATAAGTTGTAAAGCTGGAAAATCTTTTCCATAGGGCTAGATGCGTCTGACACCCCCAGTGACATCAAAAATTATTTTGTTGTAATCCGGCATAAACCCTTCAGAATCAGACATATTTAAGCACAAATAATCATTAATGACAGACATAGAGAAATTAAAGATATGTCCAAGAACAAATACACAACCATAGCTAGGATGATTAGGATTTTTCACATCTGGATCTAGATTGCAGTAAAATTCCTGAATTACCTTCCAAACAAATGGCTTAATATCTCTAAAGGTTTTCTCCAGTCCTATACTCACAAGATGGTATATTAAGGCTTCATATTGTGTAAAATCACCTTCATGGATTTTTC
Organism: Begonia masoniana; assembly: GCA_022432975.1. NCBI lineage: Eukaryota > Viridiplantae > Streptophyta > Magnoliopsida > Cucurbitales > Begoniaceae > Begonia > Begonia masoniana. The sequence continues at coordinate 30,962,703 of CM039516.1, read as the reverse complement.
TTTCAGGCCAAATATGTTTTTGTGAAAAACTTGGCCAACGGCTAGCATGCAGTCTGGATTTAAAATCTTCAATAGAGACTTTAACAGAAGACTTACTTGGGTTTGAACTTGACTCACCCCGATGTGTATATTTGGAGTGAGTAGTGTCTTTAGGAGTTGAGCTCTCAATGGTCTTCTTTCTTTTGGACTTTGGAGTTTCGGGGAAACTTGACTTGGGTGACTCAGCAGTAGCAGCCCCTCAAGTCTTTGAAACAGAGGGCTTGGATGATTTTGGAGCAGTGGATTTTGTGGATTTCGGAGCAGTGAGTTTCGAGGATTTGGGAGCAGAGTACTTGGAAGACTTGGAAGCAGCTAACCTGGAGGATTTTTTGTTGAAAATCGACTGAATGTTCCGGGTCAATTTCTTTAGAGATGTTTCAATAAACTCTTATTCATTATCTGTATCAATTTCAACGATGTCTTCTTGCATCCAGGAGCAATCAGACGAAGTTTCTTTTTCAACTCTTGGCCTTTTTCCTTTCGAAGCCGAAGTAACTTTGGATTCTTTAGGTGCCTTGGGAGGCACTGAACTCATTTTAAATCTATCTCCCTTTGATTTGCGAAATTTCTATTGAATCCCCGACGAGTCTACTTGTAGTTTTGGAACAGCGTCTATAGTAATTTTTAGAGTTTCCACTCCCGTGTGTAAATAGAGGGTTTTACCGGCGGTGAAAACGATGAATAAACCACAATTGCCGATTCCGAGCTCAGCATCTTCTCTGCGACAGGCACTGGAACACTGCCTGTAAACTGCTCATCTAAAACTTCTTCGATGATCACCATTGCGAGGAAAACAATAGAAAGCCCTAGAAAGCCGATTGTAGAAGAAGAAATAGAAAGAGAGTACGCTGGAAAATCGTTAAATTTGAAATATATCAAACAACTTCCATAAATAGCCGTCAAATCCCAGAATAAAGAGAAAATCTCATATTTGTAGGATATTTTCAGAAAATTTCGACAAAGTAACGCTTCAAAATGGCGCCTCCAAAATGCTAGGTATCTGCAAACGAATCAATCATCAACCAGATCCAGAATGCTCTTACTCCACTATCCACTCAACTATCCAGCATACGAAATCTCCAAATAGTAGTAAAGAGGGAAACTATAATACCAACATCCCTAAGTGAAGAAAGTCCACAGTATAGGGCGACACATCACCCTTAACTTAACTATACCTTGCCAAACATCAACCAAAAAGAGTTATGAATTCTCATCATTTCCATAAACAGAAATCTACAATAAACTACCAAAATACAAAGCCCCACATCCCCCGAAGACCATGGTCGAGGCGTCCCGACAACTGCCCGCACCGGCGTGCCCCGTGTGCCACCAACTGCTGCCTAGTCCTGGGCTGTCTCGTCTATCTCATCTGGGTAAATATCGTCACCTACACCATAGAACACAAAACATAAGCATAATGCTTAGAAAGTAGGGAAAAATGCACTTTAAAACAATGCATGCTCGACTCAACCCTAGGATGCAGTTTCTACACACTCTGTTGTTTTCTTTTCATTCTGGTTGCATTTATCTTTCACTTGCATGTGAATCAAGTAGGCACACATCCCAACACAATCCAGGACAGCCACGCTTTGACCCACGGAGCGAGATTGGAGGCACACATCCTAACATAATCCGGGACGGCCATACCGAATCTCCTCCCATCGATCGTAGAATCCTCAGTGTGCCTTCAAGCACGAACAGGTCGAGACATTCATACTTCTGACACGTTACGTAATTTAGCATAGCATCTCTAATAGAATCCCTCTCGGGGTGCTCCAACGAGCCACTTGCCCGACGAGGTTATTCTAATAGAATCCCTCTCGGGGTGCTCCAACGAGCCACTTGCCCGATGAGGCTATTCTACTCGAGACAAAGTTGCATATCCATTTTCTTTATCTTACATTTCATTCTCACCACTCAAACATGCAAAACACGTGGTTTCGTAGTCAGAAAACAATGATGCATGACACATGATGCATGACACAAAGTAAAACACAATAATCAGCAAACAATCCCTACCGTTCTATGGTGTAGGCCCGAAGGCAACAAACACGCATCCACTACTTACCTGGCGTCCTAGCTCGCTGAGGATACTCGGTTTCCTGCCCATCTACAGCTCGACCTACGATAAATAGTCAAACTTCATTAAAAACAACCAATTTACTCTCAAACTACTATTTCTAGCCTAATCCAACTAAAATCTAACTAAACGGCCACTAATTTGGGTTCGGTAAAAACCGACCCGAAACTTCGAACGCGCGTAACTTTTGCGTCGGTTATCGGAATCGAACGATTCCAACGGCCACATACTCCTCTAATAACCTAGTTTAACCTACCAAAAGAAAATTTAAAAGAAATGACCATAGCTAGGTCAAAACCCACAAAAACAGAACCGGTTTTTACCTTAAAATATCCAAAATTTCCACTTCAATCCCCAATCGATCACCATAACATCCAATTAACATAATTTAACGAAAAAGTCAAGGTTTCACACAAGAAACCCGAAGCTCAGAGAACTGGGTTCTCGGTTTTTGGCTTAATCCGAGCTCCATGTTGATCGGCGATCTTTGCTGACATTAAGCTCGGCAATACGACGCCGAGAGCAGCCAAAAACGGCCGGTGATCGGAGCTCAACGCAGCCCGTCACCCTCGGCCACAAACCGAGCAAGAACATGGCAAAAACTCATGCTTACCGATCGGTTTGTGCCCGGAGACGGCCAGAATCTACTCGCCACCGTCGTCTGGCCGGAGAACGCTGGAAAACGCCGGTGAAACAAGCGCCGATCGCCGCTCGCGTCTCCTCCCCTCTTGTTCAGGTTCATCGCCAAACGGGTCGCTCGAGCGCACTCGCACACAACAACAAAAAGTGCTTCGTAGCCATTCTTTTTGTTTAATTAATATAATTAATAATACTAAGATAATAATAAGAATCAGAGATAATCATAATATCATAATAATCATAATAATCATAATAATCATAATAATCATAATAATCATAATAATCATAATAATCATAATAATCATAATAATCATAATAATCATAATAATCATAATAATCATAATAATCATAATAATCATAATAATCATAATAATCATAATAATCATAATAATCATAATAATCATAATAATCATAATAATCATAATAATCATAATAATCATAATAATCATAATAATCATAATAATCATAATAATCATAATAATCATAATAATCACCACACCTACACTTTCACTTAAAACACCAAACTCAAACAACATCATAACTCTAGGATCAATCTAAGGCTACTACGTTAGAGGAAAAAAATTCTCAGGTGTTACAGAGAGAGGTTTAACTGGTCTGCATATATCAACATGAACAAAGTGAAACGGTTTACTTGCTCTGATGTTGTCTCCTTCGGAAAACTCTTTCGAAAATATCATAATAATCATAATAATCATAATAATCATAATAATCATAATAATCATAATAATCATAATAATCATAATAATCATAATAATCATAATAATCATAATAATCATAATAATCATAATAATCATAATAATCATAATAATCATAATAATCATAATAATCATAATAATCATAATAATCATAATAATCATAATAATCATAATAATCATAATAATCATAATAATCATAATAATCATAATAATCATAATAATCATAATAATCATAATAATCATAATAATCATAATAATCATAATAATCATAATAATCATAATAATCATAATAATCATAATAATCATAATAATCATAATAATCATAATAATCATAATAATCATAATAATCATAATAATCATAATAATCATAATAATCATAATAATCATAATAATCATAATAATCATAATAATCATAATAATCATAATAATCATAATAATCATAATAATCATAATAATCATAATAATCATAATAATCATTGTCGACAAGACAAATTTTTGCATAACTGGTCCTTTTTGATCTATGGATTACAAACCCTTCAACATCTTTTTTGGCCTAATAACTTAAGCCATCAAATTGAGATGACCAGTCTCAAGTGGTAAAGCCATGAGTGTCCTTCACATAAGCTTTTAGACATCGAGAACGTCGGCTTAAATATGCAGTAGAACATTCTGTTTTTCGTCATTGATACCTTGCGATCACATTGCTTCTATCATCGTGAAGTAAGAGACTACGATCCTTCATGTGAACTTCATAGTTTTTTCTCCAAGCGTTGTCTCACTGTTTGGTCTTCCATACGCGGAACATAATAATATTATATGGATTGATGCCGTCCATTTTTGCATACGGATTAAAATCATAACATTGTTCATCGATTGGAAGTTTAAGTATCTCAAATCATCTAGTTGGTGTTTTCATAAAATACCTCTGGTCACACCGCATATGTATTCCTGTGCTTCCTTGCGGGCTACAGAGAGACAGAGGAATCAATAGAATTAGAAGGCATTCTTGAGGAGCGTTGCCCTCCCAAGAAGGAATTTTTTCCTTCCTCACTAAATTCTCCACCTTACACTTCTTCCTCTCCCATAAAACTTTTATTTTGTAAGATCCCTCACGCAGAATCTCTCTCTCTCTCTCTCTCTCTCTCTCTCTCTCTCTCTCTCTCTCTCTCTCTCTCTCTCTCTCTCTCTCTCTCTCTCTCTCTCTCTCTCTCTCTCTCTCTCTCTCTCTCTCTCTCTCTCTCTCTCTCTCTCTCTCTCTCTCTCTCTCTCTCTCTCTCTCTCTCTCTCTCTCTCTCTCTCTCTCTCTCTCTCTCTCTCTCTCTCTCTCTCTCTCTCTCTCTCTCTCTCTCTCTCTCTCTCTCTCTCTCTCTCTCTCTCTCTCTCTCTCTCTCTCTCTCTCTCTCTCTCTCTCTCTCTCTCTCTCTCTCTCTCTCTCTCTCTCTCTCTCTCTCTCTCTCTCTCTCTCTCTCTCTCTCTCTCTCTCTCTCTCTCTCTCTCTCTCTCTCTCTCTCTCTCTCTCTCTCTCTCTCTCTCTCTCTCTCTCTCTCTCTCTCTCTCTCTCTCTCTCTCTCTCTCTCTCTCTCTCTCTCTCTCTCTCTCTCTCTCTCTCTCTCTCTCTCTCTCTCTCTCTCTCTCTCTCTCTCTCTCTCTCTCTCTCTCTCTCTCTCTCTCTCTCTCTCTCTCTCTCTCTCTCTCTCTCTCTCTCTCTCTCTCTCTCTCTCTCTCTCTCTCTCTCTCTCTCTCTCTCTCTCTGTTCAGGTCATCGGCGCTCGAGCGCTCGAACACAAACAACAGAATGGCTTCGAGCCATTCTGTTGTTTTAATTAATAATAATAATAATAATAATAATAATAATAATAATCATAATAATCATAATAATAATAATCATAATAATCTATCCTATTAAAACATTACTAACTCCTGTACATTCAGTCAGCCATATCGAAACCTCGTTAAATCTCTCACCTCACCCTCGATCTAACTCCTCTACCGAAACTCCCGAGAATAATTTAATTAACCCACACCTACCACTTTCACTTAAAACACCAAACTCAAACACATCATAACTCTAGGATCAATCTAATGCTACGTACGTTAGAGGAAAAAAAATTCTCAGGTGTTACAGAGAGAGGTTTAACTGGTCTGCATATATCAACATGAACAAATTGAAACGGTTTACTTGCTCTTGATGTTGTCTCCTTCGGAAAACTCTTTCGAAAATATTTGTCGACAAGACAATTTTTGCATAACTGGTCTTTTTGATCTATGGAATGACAAACCCTTCAACATCTTTTTTTGGCCTAATAACTTTAAGCCATCAAAATTGAGATGACCAAGTCTCAAGTGGTAAAGCCATGAGGTGTCCTTCACATAAGCTTTTAGACATCGAGAAACGTCGGCTTAAATATGCAGTAGGAACATTCTGTTTTTCGTCATTGATACCTTTGCGATCACATTTCTTCTATCATCTTGAAGTAAGAGACTACGATCCTTCATGTGAACTTCATAGTTTTTCTCCAAGAGTTGTCTCTCAAATGTTGGTCTTCAGTACTCGGAACATAATAAATATTAATATGAATTGATGACCGTCATTTTTCATACGGATTAAAATCATACATTTTCATTCGATTTGAAGTTTAGACTTATCTCCAATCATCGAGTTGTGTTATTCATAAATTTACTCTGGTCACCGCATATGTGATTCCTGTGATTCCTTGCGGCTACGAGAGAAGAGCAGAGGAGCAATAGAATTAGAAGGAATTCTTGAGGGAGCGTTGCACTCCCAAGAAGGAATTTTTCCTTCCTCACTAAATTCTCACCTTTACACTTCTTCTCTCTCCATAAAACTTTTATTTTGTAAAGATCCCTCCGCAGAAATCTCTCTCTCTCTCTCTCTCTCTCTCTCTCTCTCTTCTGGAAGGCTTCCTCTCGGTGACTTTCGGAAACAACTTTGGAGTCTTGGTTTTCAACATTGGTCAAGGAGAAAGACCCAATTCTAGCTGAGCTAATTTTCTCTTCTTTTTCTGATTCTAAAGCTATTAAACGCCTGAATTCTTGCGTGATTTCTCTGTTGAAGGATTATCGAACTACTGTCAACATAATTTGGGACGAGAGAGAATTTCGATTTTGGGGCTTTCAAAAGCTTGGTCTGATTTTTCATTAAACTTTTAATCAAAGTTTCAAGTTCTGAAATTTGATTTCTTTTGGTGATGGTAGAATATCAAATTCGGTTTTTCTCAGCCATTTCCGATACGAACTCGGAGGTGTGAGTCACAGTTTCAGTTTCTGAAAATCAAGTTGAAGGTACATCAGAATCCGATCTTTTGAGCTTCTGGTGTTTTGGTTAAATTGAACTGCTAAAAAAAATTGGATGATTTTATTGTGGGATTTGATTTTGGATGCCTCGGCGGTGTGAAGGCAAAAACTCAGCGTCGGAGGACGACGCTGGGCCGGTCTAACTCATGTTGGACGGCGGCCCAGTTATGCCCAACAGTTCTTGTGCTGCAGTATTGGCCCATTTAATTGGGTCACCCTTAACTGTGTTGGGCTGAAAACTGGGCCTCCTATGGAGATATGGTTTAAATATTCTTGGGCTGGGTTTTGTGACCCAAAGTTTTATATTTTTATCACTCAATTTGATATGAGTGAACCTAAGAAGAGTTCAGAAAATTTATCTATGAATTTTTAACTTAAAATTCTATATTTTAATTTTGGTTAGGTGAGAATTTAATTTAATTAAATATTTAGACGGCAGATATTTGGACTGTGAACGGTGATACGCCCACTTGAGGTAGAGATTTAATTTCATATAGTATATGTTCATGTTGAATATTTATTTTCAATATATGCATTGAAAGTTGAGCATTTCATTCTTTAAATCCCTTTCAGTTGAGGGTCTTGCACCAATTACAACCCTAGCCCTACCTATATTTACATAGCAAAAAAAGGTAAAAAAAAAAAAAGCTTTTACTCAAATGCATGCACGACACGAGACTCAAAAATGCATATTGGGTTGAGCAAGAATACTGCAACTAGGGAAACGAAGAATGGAATTGAAGGCATAGTCTCAATAAAAAGAATTCAACAAAGACCAACCAAGCCCATTTGATGAGATTATGTTGCGGATTGGAGTCTCGTAGAAGAAGAGCCTTACTCTACTATTATATTAGTAAAGCGCTAGCAGGCTACAACTAGCAGCTCATTTCTTCTTATTAGTAAGATAATAGGTTTGGAACATTTCTTATTAGATTCTTAGAGAAAGGGGAAAGAGGATTCCCTTTGCCAAGGAGAGAATCAGTCTGAATTTTTCATAAAAAATGAAACATCTTTTCTTAAAGCTTCACTTGAAATTGGTTTTACTTGGTATACTGATTCCAGGTCAACTTAACTTGGTACTGATTCCGGGTAACCATCCAAATTAGAAAGAACAAAAGAAGAATGAAAAACATCCATTGTCTCATGGGGCAAGATTGCTTAGTGGGAAATCAAAAGAAAAAGGTTCATCTTTATCGGCATGCCTATTGTTAACTCTAGTCCATCTCTGAACCTTTAAATCTCCCTCACTAAGCATCTTTTTAGTCAAACTTTCCTTTACTAAACTCAACTAATAAGGCAGCTGTATGTGTCGTGTCTTTGGGTTACGAATTCTTAAACCTAATCATGGTATTTTCGTGGCTTTTGCGATCGCCAAATATCGTCATTTTTATTTCATTTGCATTAGGTATGATGTGGCTCCAATTTTTATTTAAAGTTTTAATTTTTGTTATTGATTCGTTAAATTGAACATGAATAGTGAAATTAAGTTATATATCTATTGAGTTTAATCGACTCACCTCAACGACACCCCTATCATAATATAACCAAGAGGACGTACAATTGCTGACTTAAGAATTGGCTAGGCACACATGCTATTTAAATGGAACATGTAAATCTTCAATTAATTGAATTTTATTCTGGCATATTTTATTTACGTTTATAATATTATCATATCTGGATGTCGTTTATTGAACCTTTTAGCTTATCGTTCTGGGCTTTGGTTTTTTAATTTCTTTTTATATATTAAGTCTTCTGCTGTTATATTAAGTGTTATGAAATAAGGGTCGGACGACTTGGTTCGATTTTCGAGTCGGGTTGTTCCCCGTTCTGTCTCGGGTTTGCTTTGGAGTGTGACACCTCCTTCTTTACTCAGCCTCAACCTAAAACAAGTTAGCAAGAGGAAGATGTCCAAAACTCATCTCTCCTGCCCCACTTTGCCTCCAAACAATGAATATACACACACACTCCAAAGAAACTAAAATAACTAGAAAGATTGATTGGTTTTGAGCTCCGAACTTAAAAACCCAAAATGGAGAGGTTATGACGACTTACCCTCCACGAACAATTTTCCAACCACAAGACAAGACAAATCGCTCGTTGTAAATTCCACTCTCCCTCTCCTTGGTATTTGTTAAATCCATCATTTAAATTGGGGAGCAAACCGTTGGAGGAGTGGTGGGAGAAAAATGTAAAAAATTTCTTTTCCCTCATTAATCTGCCACCTGTACAGTTTTTGTGACGACCCTAATACTGTACCCGATTTTCCGTACTATTTTTTTTTATATACTTAATACTAATATACTTTAAACTTTATTCCTAACTTTAAGCGGAATATGAATCGTGGACTAAATCGTTAAAGCCGTTTGAAATTCATTTGTAAAAACCACTTAAACCAAACCTAAAAGTAATTAAATAAAACTTAAAATAATGAAGTAAAATAATTAAAACAAAACAAAACAGAGAGTAGTGCAAAATGGGACTTTCGTCCCAAAATATGAGGGGCGATCGATCGCCCCATGGCGATCACACACTGGCGATCACACACTGGCGATTGCTCGCCAGTTGGATCGCCCCTAGGCGATCGTCTTATGCCCAGTGATCGCCTAAACTGGCGATCGCCAAAATACAAGTGGCGATCAATCGCCCGTTTGTGGCGATCGATCGCCACACGCTTTGGAATTCTTCCAGAGCGCGGCGTCCCATGGGCGATCGATCCCCACCCTTGGGCGATCGATCGCCATCTCCTCTGCCTCCCATCTTTCTTCTTCGCTCATTCTTCTTCCCTTCTCTTCACCTGCTTCCCCATACACTAAACCAACCCTTCACCATTTCATCAAATATACAACCTAACATAACTCACTCAAAATCTCGTCACTCCTCACTTCTTCAATCAACCGAAATAACAACTCAAAACATCTTTAAAATGAAATATATTTTCATGAAAACGAACTGCATGGATATGTTTAAAAAACCGAACATATCCCTATTATCAAACATTTTACAAAACGATTTTTCCAAAACGTTTAAAACTCAAACATAAACCTATCAACTATCAGAACCAAACACCCTAAAATGTTTCTATACAACCATCAGCCCGACAATTCCCAAAAACCCTCAAAACATCTAACCATGAGTCCCACATGTCAAAATGCGCCCCGACTGCGCCAGCACACTCCCGCCAGCACACTCCCGCAATCATCCTCCGTCAACTGCATCACTCCTCAGGTGGAGGGATCTCGTCCTCACCTATGTCGAAGTCACCTACACCATACAGACACACTATGAGATAAAAATCTCAGTAAGCTCTACGTAAATGCAATGCGTGCTGTGCATATGAATTCATAAATCATGCATCATTTTCATTATCTTTACTCTGGTTGTCACCGAGATCTCAACCCCCTAACCGGAGAGGGCACATCCAGCGGTCGGACTACCCTTTCCAGCTAGAGAAGGGGGGTACACGCTTACAACACGTACAGCCGTGCCTGAGCACAATCTCGCATGACCTATAACTGTATGAGTACATATTAGATGCGGTATTGTGACAGACCCCTTCGTGCCTGCACAATAGATCAATAGCCCCTCTCCAGGCCGCATTGCCATTTTCTTTAAAACATTGTGCGAAAATTCATTTTCTATGCATAATTTAAAACCGTGATGCGTGAACAGTTAATGGCATAATTTAAACATACAACATACGTATCATCAAGACAACTAAAGCTATTAAAAACATATTCTATAAAAGGACTAAACCTAACTACCCAACCAAAGCATTTAAACAAAACGTCACCAAAATTCCTCGAGACGACTTCGACGTACGGTGTAGGCCAATCGGCCAGAGAAGATCACGAGAACTTACCTCGTGTCCGTTGCAATCCAAACTCCGTCCACGAGCGTTGTTTACCTAAGCAAATTTTCACCAAATTGTCGTTAAAACGAGGCTAAACAATTAAATGTTCAAACTGGCAAAATCCTTAACTAAGGACTTTCTCCTAGAGCTATAACTCAACTAATCGAGGCGTTTCAACAACCAATTCGCGCTCGATACCCCAAAACATCCATTTACGAGTTTTCCCCGAATTCTCAAATTTTAACATTTCTCACAATTCGATCTAACTTCGTCCAATAACGTTCAATACGTCCTTTATATACATAAACTCGGTAAACCTACCGATTTCTAACCTTAAATCACGTTTTTCACAAACCCTAAACGAAACCCTAATCGTTTTTAACTCCGTAAAAACCGAACAATAAGCTTCCAAAGCTTTAGAATCATACCTAGAGCGTTGATTGGAGGAGAAAACGTGAGAAATCGGAGTTCGATCGGAGAAGAACGATCGTTGGGAAAGAGGGATCGCCGAAGGAGGGAGGAGTTCGCGCAGGAAGAGAGAAATGACGTGGAGAAGAAGAAGAAAATGGTTTTTAATAGATTTTTTTTTTTTACTTGGCAATTTACCTTTTTGCCCTTCCTTTGATTTTCTATTTGTTTCGTTCTTCGTTTCGTTAATTAACTAACGATTCGGATTCTCCCAATTTTCTTATTTCCCCAATAACTCCACTTATTATTTGAGTTCTATTAAAACTGTCCGTTTGCAAAACAGACCCCGTTTACTATTTTTACTAAAACGTCCTTTATATTACGAGAAACATAATTACTCGAAATTCAGCGTTACTACTCTGAAAAGTCTCGTAATTTCCTTACAATTCCTATTAATCGTTAGGATTGTAATAAAGCTCTCCGCTCGCAAAACGGACTCATTTCGATATATTTACAAAAACGCCCCGATATATTAAAATAATAATATCCTGTAAAGCCGGGTATTACATTCCATCTACCTTATTTAAAATTTTGTTCTCAAAATTTGATTATACAAACAATTCAGGATACTTAGCCATCATATCCTGCTGTCGCTCCCAAGTCGCCACTTCCACCTCGTGGTTCCACCGCAGGACTTTAACTAGCGGAATCTCTTTGTTGCGCAATACTTTGATCGAAGACTCCAAAATACGCACAGGCTTCTCCACATAAGTCAAGGTAGGCTGTACCTCGATGTCTCTCGCCTCCACAATATGCGATGGATCGCGCAAATATTTCCGAAGCATAGACACGTGGAACACGTCATGAATACCTTCCATTGAAGCCAGAAGCTGAAGTCGATACGTCATCTTCCCGATCCTCTTCAAGATAGGAAAGGGCCCCACAAAATGAGAATTCAGGTTGCCCTTCCTTCCAAATCGCATCACACCTTTAAACGGAGAAACTTTCAAGTAAACCTCATCACCTTCTTCGAATTCCAGTTCCCTCGGTCTCGTGTCAGCATAGCTCTTCTGTCGACTCTGAGCTACCTCGATACGTTGTCTAATAATGGCAATCTTCTCTGCCGTTTGCTGTAGAATCTCAGGACCAATGATGCTGGCCTCGCCAACCTCGTCCCAATATAACGGAGACCTACATTTCCATCCATACATCGCCTCGTACGGAGCCATGCCAATCGTAGCCTGGAAGCTGTTGTTGTACGAGAACTCAATCAGAGGTAAATATCGGCTCCACGAGCCCTGAAACTCCAGCACACAAGCTCTGAGCATATCCTTCAAAATCTGATTCGTCCTCTCTGTCTGACCATCAGTCTGAGGATGAAATGCTGTGCTGAAATTAAGCTGAGTCTCCATAGCTTTGTGCAGGCTCTTCCAGAACTTCGATGTAAATCTCAGATCTCTGTCTGAGACAATCGAAACTGGTACTCCATGCAGTCTAACAATCTCCTGCACATAAAGCTCTGCGAGCTGATCCATAGAAGACGTCATCTTCACAGCTAAGAAGTGAGCCGACTTTGTCAATCGGTCCGCGATTACCCAGATGCCATCTTGGCCCTTCGTCATCCTCGGGAGCCCCACAATAAAATCCATGGAGAAATGCTCCCACTTCCACTCCGGAATAGGCAGTGGCTGTAATGTTCCGGCCGACCACTGGTGTTCTGCTTTCACCTGTTGACAAACCAAACAGGTTTCGACATATTTGGCGACCTCTCTCTTCATGTTTGGCCACCAGAAATGTTGCTTTAAATCTCTGTACATTTTAGTGTTTCCTGGATGCACAAAGTAAGTTGAAGAATGCGCCTCAGCCAATATCTCCTTCTTTAACTCCTCATCGTTAGGCACGTACCACCTATGCCTGAACTTCAGAATACCATCGTCTGTCAAATTAAACTCAGACACGTCTCCTGAGGTCATGCTCAATCGAAGCTCCTCACACTCCATATCATTCTGCTGAGCTTCACGTATCTTATCCAGAATAGTCGGCCTGAGAGAAATGTTGGTGAGCATACTGGACAACTCTGCCACTATCTCCACATCGAACCTCTCAAACTCAGACCGCAGTGTAACTGACAACGCTGCAAGTGAAGGCTGACTTGCAGAAGGCAATCGGCTCAGAGCATCAGCAACCTTGTTCGTCTTTCCTGGGTGGTATTTAATATCGAAGTCATAGTCCTTCACGAACTCCAGCCACCTTCTTTGTGGCATATTAAGCTCCTTCTGTGTGAATAAATACTTCAAGTTTTTATGGTCAGAAAATATCTCGCACTGCTGTCCCATATAAATAATGCCTCCATATCTTCAGTGCGAAGACCACCGCTGCTAACTCCAGATCATGCGTAGGATAATTCTGCTCATACGGCTTCAATTGCCGAAAAGCATACGCAATAACTTTTGTCTTCCTGCATCAATACACAACCGAGTCCAACTCCAGACGAGTTTAAGAGTTCATTTATTTAGCATAAAATAATTATTTAATTTTGTGTCATTGTTTTATTCACATCTTTACCAATTGCATACTTTATTATTTGATGTGAATTATGTATTTTAACTAGAATTAATAGGACAGCTGAAGAACTGTGTCATTGGGCGCGAAACCCTAAAGCTGATCAGGGTAATGATGTGGTTTGCGACCGCCAAGTGTCATTATTTTTTTTAAATCATGGCTGATGGCCTAATGTGTTCGAAAGTCTATGAGAGACTTCATTTTCACTAAATTTCTTTTAAAATATCATAGTTGGGTTTACTTAATTTATATATTGATAAGTACCATTCTGTATTAATTGTTGAGTATAAGCATAAATATTTTATAAATGCTGGAAATAAACTCTATTTCTATTAAGTTTAGTCGACTCATCCCAAATGACTTTCGCTTTTCAGGATCAAATCAAGAGGAGTTCTAGTTATCGGCTCGAGATAAATCTCTTTACAAGGACTCTCTATTTTAGTAACTTTTCATTTGAGGATTTATTTTAAATTTTAAAATTAGATACTATTGAGAATTTGTAAGTTTTATTCTATATGTTTCATTTAGTTATTTTATTTGGACTTTTATATTATCACATTATCTGGTGTTATTTGTTAGATCTGTTTAATTCATGTGTTTCGGGCCCTGAATTTTTATTAATTTTATAATTTTTTTGTTGCGTTTTTCAAATAAATGAGATTAAGAGTTTGACTCGATTTTCGAGTTGGTTGTTTCTCATTCTGTCTTGGATCCCATTTGGGGTGTGACAGTGTTGGCGACCAAAAATGGAGAATAGGGTTTCCCTAATCCTATTTATCAAACTTTTCCATAATTACATTTTTAACCTCACAGCTTAATGAGTTATTACACTCAAATATAACATAAGACAGTATTTAAAAATACTAGAATTTACATCCTCCCTCCTTTTTCGTCGAGGTAATTTTTATATGAAAAGTACGATAATGACGTATTATTGTATAATCATCTATGTATACGACAATGTTTGAGTCACTGCCTCATTGGTGGTTCGTGGAGTGGTTTTAATAAAATGATGAAAAAAGGTTTTTTGGGACAATATTTTGAAAATCATTATAATCTACTCATATTTTGGAAATGAAAGGTAAAAGAAGTTTCTATGTATTATATTTAGTATAACCTGACTACTGAGTTTGTCACTCACTTGCAACAACCTCCTCTCTATCCAGGAAAGGATAATAACAACGAGTAGCTGGAGTTAGAGGCAGTTGCTTATTTAATTTATGTTTTGTTATCGAATTTCTGATGAGGACTCCCTTTACTTGTGTTGTATTGGATGCTTCGATTAATAAATTTTATTGAACTTTTCTTACTTTCTCGCATTATTATACTAGTAATTAATGTGTGGATCTTGACTTTGAATTGTGTTCAATACTTCCACTACAAACCAAGACATGGGTTGAGTGATCGGGTTCTCTCCGAAAATCAAGTCACTCAACCCATCATTCTATCAGGTCTGCCTCTGGGTCCTGACAGTTAAAGTTGATTGTCGACTTTAGAATGTCAAAAGTTGGTGTTGTACTTGAAATTGAGAATAAAGCAGGTCAGGACACGTTGTGACATGACTTCTCTATTGGTGCGATGAAAAATTATCGGCCAATGAGACGCCCACATGTGGTATATATTAATTAATCTAATTAATTAAGCTCAAAGTTAATTAACTTCAATTTTATAGTTACTGTAAACCGAAGGATAAAACAATAACTAACGAAAGATAAAACGTACATAATAGTAATTTTAAAATTAAATAAAAATTAGAATTGAACTTTTATTTTGCCATTGGAATCGTGAGAGAGGAGAGATGATTGGTTTGAGAGAACCCGAGAATGGAGAGGGAAAAATTGATCAAACTGTCGAGAGTTTACGAAAGTCATCATCACAAAAGACATTCTTGGCTATTAGAGAGGAACGTGTGGGTGCAAGAATCTTGAAGCAACACTGAGATTTTAGATAAATTACTCTTTGTTGTCTCAATTTATAAATATATTCATACGATCCATTGAATTTGAAAGAAATCTTCGAATAAAAGGCATTGAAATGTTCATGGCGGTGAATTATATTATATTCCCAATAATATTTTATCCCCTCCATGTCATTGTTAACTGATCCAAAAATCTTTTACTCAGGACCATATATCATTCTTATAATTGTATAATGCGTAATATCCTTATGAGCCAGGGAATTGCCATCGTTATCAGAAGTATAATCTGTTTTATCAATCACATCAATTTAAGATCAACATTTATAGGTAACTAAACCATCAATGGTACATATACAGCCAACAAAGGTGTCATCCGAGTCTAGCCGAACCGAACTGAGCTTGAAAAAGCTAACCTCACTGAGCCTACCTTGCCGAGTTTAACGAGTCCACCCAAAAAATTTGAACTCGAGCTAGCTTGTGTGCCATGAGCCTAACAAGCTGGCTCAACGAACTTAACGAGTCGAGACTAACGAGTCGAATATAAATAAATATTTCTAATAATTTCAAAGAGATAAATAATTAAAGAATTTTTAGTAAAAAAGTAAATGATTGTCGAGCCGAGTGGACATGCTGGCGAGTCACCTTGCCCGTTTAACACCTCAAATTATGATAGACAAATATAAATGCTACATTAAAATAATCATGTAATGTGATTATTTGTTCAACTTTTAATCAATACTATTGATGGTAAAATAATTTCATCGAGTATTAGCCATATTAAAGACATTAACTTAGCAAATAAAATAGTATTGATATAAATTTAAAGAGATGAAAATAATAAATTTACATTATTAAAGGAGTTAAATTGATAAATGATGATAAAAATATAATTATTTAATTAAAAAAATTAAAATGGTTAAAAAAATTAATATTATATGTAGATAGTGAGATAGAAAATACAATTTATTCATTCTTAAAAAAAGAAAAAAAAAAACGAAAGGAAAGAAAGAAAATACAATTTGTTCTTTGTTTTAAACATTCATTTGCAACTAATGGGCTTACCAACCTTCAAGCAATAGGATAAGATTCCAAACATCTTTGTTTTTCATAGATCTCATCTCTTAATTCATGACATTAATCCACTTTGGATAACGTTGCATGACTTGATGGAAGTTTATAGGACCATTCTCCACCATTTCAACTTTGTATCTCAAGTTCTTAGAAAAAAATGATATGGTCATTCAATAATTTTGCACTTTTTCTTTATCTGGTTGATCTCTTCAATGACATTAGTTCTTGAGGTTATTGAGTTTGCACTTCAAGTGCAACCTCTTAATTGTGAATGGAAAATATCTTAGTTTTGTCTTATTCTAGATTTTATTTGATCATTGTCCGTAGGAACCCTAAGAAGAAAAAGAAATTCTACTTCAAAGACAACCACTTTAATCTTATCTTCTCCCTAAATCCCTTAACGAACTGGGTATTTCATGTTTCAGAATTGCCTTATTAATAGAATCATAAAATTTGTACATCTTTGACCATTCAGAATAACAAATAAAACATTAGCTCAATGTTCTAGAATCTATGATACAAACCTAGGTACAACAAATCTCAAGACTAAGAACCATGATTCATTAGAAGATAAAAGAGACCAAAAGTACAAAAAGCTACATGATTTGGTAATGAAAATCTAAGAAAAAGAGTCACCACAACATGAATCCAAAACCATGGATACGTATGGAGATGCATGTAGTTGCCAAAAATGGAAAAATATCAAAATTGAGGCAGCCCCAGCATTCGGTGCGTGTGCCCAGCGAGCGTCTTGCAGGCTGCACGCACGCATGTCCTTGCGCCCCGCGTCCCAGCACCCTGCGCCCGCAGGCACCCCTGTGCGGGGTGCTGCGCATTCCAGCACGCCTCAGCTCAACATTTCGCGTCAAAACTTACATTTTTTCATATTTCCATAACTTTATTCTTATTTTTATGTATTAGTTTAATTTCTTTAACCCTAGATTGCTTTCTATAATAAATTCTTAGGTGATATTTTATTATTTTAATATTTATTTTATTATAGTCAACACTAGAGTTGTAACACTTTGGGAATAATTTATGATGAAATAAACTTTGAATTTTTGAGAAAATTTTCTCTTGGATTCTTTGTAAAGAACTATATCTTTTTTAAGGTAAAATTTGAGAGATCAAATTGATAGTTTTGATTCTTACTAACAAGTTTGGGTCCGAGTCTAGCTCTTTGTTTGATAGCTTTTGTTCAATCAGCAAAGTTCGATCTTGTCAAGTTTCTTTTCATATGGTTCAAAGGTGTTCTTGAGTTTTATTTCGCGTTATTGAAGGATGTCAGGTTTAATATACTCGTAGTTCTCATCAATCTAATTTAAATTCTTAGGGATATTTTTATTATTTTTAATATTTATTTTATTCTAGTCAACACTAGAGTTGTAACACTTTGGGAATAATTTATGATGAATAAACTTTTGAATTTTTGAGAAAATTTTCTCTTGGATTCTTTGTTAAAGAACTATATCTTTTTTAAGGTAAAATTTGAGAGATCAAATTGATAGTTTTGATTCTACTAACAAGTTTGGTCCGAGTCTAGCTCTTTGTTTGATAGCTTTTGTTCAATCAGACAAAGTTCGATCTTGTCAAGTTTCTTTTCATATGGTTCAAAGGTGTTCTTGAGTTTTATTTCGCAGTTATTGAAGGATGTCAGGTTTACTATACTCGTAGTTCTCATCAATCTAATTAGTTTGTATTTAGCTTATTAGACCCTACCTCAATGATAGTAAGTTTTATACCAAGAAATTGTCTTTCATATTCTTGTTAAGTCTCTATAAGAGTCATTTCATAAGTGCATTTTATGTGTATATTGCTAAAAATAAGTAATAAAGCAAATAAAAATATATATTCTGTTAGAGAATACTACAATATCGAGCAGAACATCAATTTTTTAGTTATTCTTATTTCTTTTTAAAGAAGATTTATTCATAATGAATATTTATTGTAAATTGATGTTGATTAGTTGACGTGGAGGATGATAAATCTAGAGAATAGAGAAAGAGCTATGATTGTTTAAAGAAAAGTTCTAGGAGAGGAAAGAAGAGAAAGAGAAGTTGTTAAAGACACGAAAGAAATTTTGGAGTTTTAAAAAGTAGGAGAAAGAGAGGGAAAGCTGTATTAGAATTTTAAAATTTGATTTGTGACGACAAAGAGGGAAAAGACGGTTAAGAAAAGCGATTTAAAAAAGAAGACGAGGAAAGGAGAAGAAAAGTTGAAGATGAATTTATCTCTAGAAGTAGATTTCAACAATAGGCGGTCGGCTTGCTTATCAAACAGTGAAGAAGAATATTTATATTTTCTTTTTATTTTAATTATGCTGAATTCTTTGTTGTATCACTCTTCTTTTTTATGAACTAAACATTTATTGACTAGGATAAGAAAATACAATACATATTTATTTACTATTTCATTCAATGTATGATATGCATGAATAAATATTAAAATTTTTATTTTATACAACTTAAGATAGGAATTGCATCAACATTTCTTATAGTTTTTGTAGTAAAAATTATCTAGTAAGGGAAATCAAATCTAGCTCATACTTCTCTTATTTGAATTTCTTATCCAAGTAATTGTTTTTGTTTCAGTAATTTATTATTTAATTCTGAGAATGTTTTGAATATATTTGATTTTTGTATATTTGTCTTCATGGAATCGGTACTACTTAATTGCGACATGTGCACTTGGGTAGTGTTATTTTTTGCAAAACAATTCTGCGTATCTTGTATATTTAAATATCTAAATGATTTTATATATTGAAAAATTTTGGTTCAAAATTTCGTCCTCTATCATCTAAAAACGGCCACATTTTTTTAATTTAATAAAATTGATTAATGAGATCATAGAGATCATGATTGGCTAATGAGTCAATTCACGCATTTCCTTATATTTCATCTGAATTTGATGGACTTGCTACGAGCAAATACAAACAACATTGACTGTTTAGTCACCCTTATCCACGGTGGAGATCAACTCGACACGTCTCGTCAATGTGAAGACGATGGTTTTTGCTCGGCGTTTGACTAGAACTAAATCTCATGGTGTTCTTCCTTCGAACCCTGATGGCAGAAGTAGATATTTGCGTATCTCAAACTCATTTATTCAATTTTAGAGCCGGCCAGTACTAGGCGCAGCCCATCGGAGGTGAATTCTCCATGACCATGATCGGTTTCCGCAGATATCCATTCTTTCTCTTTCCTCTGCTGCAGAGGACTCTTTCCCTAAGCTGCAGGAGCTTCTGCAGTGAGCCAGAATCTTGGAAATCAATGGAGGTTCTTGTTCGATGCCCTGCAAATTACGCTCCTCTCTCTCCTATAAGTTTCTTGGATCGATCGGCCAAAGTTTTTGGCGATAGACCCTCAGTTGTCTATGGTTCTTTGAAGTACTGTTGGGGCGAAACCAATGAACGATGTCTTAAACTAGCTTCTGCTCTGACCCAGTTGGGAGTTTCCCGTGGGGACGTGGTTAGAATTTTCATTTCCAAAATTTGAACTTCTGTTCCTTGTTTTGTTTTTGTGTGAAAGAAAATCTGATTGTACTTCATAATATTGATTGAGAAGGTAGCAGCTATGGCTCCTAATGTCCCTGCAATGTACGAGCTTCATTTTGCAGTGCCAATGGCGGGTGCCATAATTTGTACTCTAAATGTGCGCCATGATTCGGCCATGGTGTCGGTCTTGCTGAAACATTCAGAAGCCAAGATCATTTTTGTGGACTGCCAATTTTTCGAAATCGCCAGCGAAGCACTCAATCTTCTTCAACAATCTGGGTGGAAAATATCACCAATCCTCGTTTTTATTCAGGACTATGGCTCTGATTCTACTGGTACATCATCTGCAACTGCATTGAGCTCGAATTATTGCGAATACGAAGCTCTTCTGGCCACGGGTGATAATGGGTTTGAGGTAAAAGAACCAAATAGTGAGTGGGATCCAATCAGCATAAATTACACCTCTGGAACGACATCTAAGCCTAAAGGGGTAGTTTACAGTCACAGGGGTGCATATCTTAATACCTTAGCAACTCTTTTTCTGTCTGGTATGGGGCCAATGCCAATTTACCTTTGGACTGCTCCAATGTTTCATTGCAATGGGTGGTGCCTTACTTGGGGGATCGCCGCTCAAGGAGGCACGAACATATGTCTCCGAAAAGTATCGTCAAAAGCCATATTTAATAGCCTAGCTATGCATAATGTGACACACATGGGCGGAGCACCGACCGTTCTGAACATGATGGCGAATTCTCCGGCCAGCGATCAGAAGCCACTTCCACACAAGGTTGAGGTCATAACAGGTGGTTCACCACCGCCTCCGCAGATACTATCCAAAATGGAAGAAATGGGTTTTAACGTCTGCCATTTGTATGGCCTCACCGAAACATACGGCCCTGCTACGTACTGCGTGTGGAAGCCGGAGTGGGATTCGCTGCCTTTGGAAGAAAAATGTCGAGTCAAAGCTCGACAAGGAGTGCGCCATCTCGGGTTGCAGGAGGTCGATGTAAAAGATCCGCGGACCATGGCTAGCCTGCCGGCAGATGGCAAAACGATTGGCGAGGTTATGTTCAGAGGAAACACAGTGATGAGCGGCTACCTGAAAGACAGGAAAGCAACCGAGGAAGCTTTCAGAGGGGGGTGGTTTAGAAGTGGAGATGCCGGCGTTAAACATCCGGATAGCTACATAGAGGTCAAGGATCGGCTCAAGGACATAATTGTTTCTGGGGGAGAGAACATAAGCACAGTGGAGGTGGAGACTGTTCTGTTTGGGCATCCAGCAATTCTGGAGGCTGCGGTGGTTGCTCGGCCGGATGATCACTGGGGGGAGACGCCCTGTGCATTTGTTAAGTTGAAGGAAGGATTCCATGTCAATGCTACAGAAATTATTGATTACTGCCGGAATCGATTGCCGCACTACATGTCCCCTCGAACAGTCGTTTTCGATGATCTCCCTATAACTTCTACGGGGAAGATACAGAAATTTATATTGAGAGAGAGAGCCAAGGCAATGGGGAGTCTTTCTTGAACACTCTTGGGCGATTAATTCAGAGCATTTGGGCGTCCTTTTCCAGCTAAAAAATGGAGATGGAACCATGCTCAAACTTCAATGTCTTATTTGCGGATCATCGTTGATTGTCCCTAAAATAAATGCCATCTTGTTTAAACCTGTCTACTTTCCTTCGTTTTAAGCCAAAGTGAGCTGCTCTGTCAAATAGACCTCTATAACCAAAGACTCAATCTGCCATTGGCTTTCCATTCTTGCTCTGTCTTATAAGTAAACTTGCCTATTACCCTCGTCTATTCTCATACAATATTCATTTTTCATTTATCGATTCATTTTCCTTTTCATTCGTTCATCAATCGTGAGAGAATAGACTCAGGCATTAAATCTGTATCTACCAACATTCAAAGACTAATTACTTTATTCAGCGGAAGTCTATCTAATTGTGGAAACCTCAGTAATAATTTAAACTTAGGCGTCAATACTAAAACAATAAAGACAGGCAGAGAATTAAGTTTTTCCTCTCGGGCTTCATCGAAGGAACAGTATTTTTCCTCTCGGGTTTCATAAATTTGAACAATGGTCGGGATAAATAACACTTAACTTCTCTCGGGTTTCTTCAATTTGAATCGTGGTTGGGATAGCTAATTCTCTCTATCGGGTTTGGACGACAAAAGCCTTAGGAAGCGTGGACGACAAAACCTAAGAAGGTGTGGACGTTTGACACAATAGTCGGTGTGGACGACTGAAACTGTAGGCGGTGTGGACGACTGAAAACAGTAGTCAGTGTGGACGATTGAGTTTCTCTGCCAGAATACTTAACTAAAATTTATCGTCCTATAAAGCAGACGGGGAATAAATTCCACTCGGGTTTCGTCTCATTCGTCCACGGACCACGTGACTTTATCGTCCCCAGTCCACGGGCTACATAAACTCATCGTCCACAGACTTTGGAAGCTGACTGTGGACGCTGACTTTCTTGTCATAATACTTAACTGATCCTTATCGTCCACAGACTTTGGACGATGACTTTCTCTTATAAAATACTTAACTGGAGCTTATCGTCCTCAGACTTTGGATGATGACTTTCTCCTATAAAATACTTAACTGGACCTTATCGTCCACAGACTTTGGACGATGACTTTCTCCTATAAAATACTTAACTGGACCTTATCGTCCACAGACTTTGGACGATGACTTTCTCTTATAAAATACTTAACTGGACCTTATCGTCCACAGACTTTGGACGATGACTTTCTCTTATAAAATACTTAACTGGACCTTATCGTCCACAGACTTTGGACGATGACTTTCTCTTATAAAATACTTAACTGGACCTTATCGTCCACAGACTTTGGACGATGACTTTCTCTTATAAAATACTTAACTGGACCTTATCGTCCACAGACTTTGGACGATGACTTTCTCTTATAAAATACTTAACTGGACCTTATCGTCCACAGACTTTGGACGATGACTTTCTCTTATAAAATACTTAACTGGACCTTATCGTCCACAGACTTTGGACGATGACTTTCTCTTATAAAATACTTAACTGGACCTTATCGTCCACAGACTTTGGACGATGACTTTCTCTTATAAAATACTTAACTGGACCTTATCGTCCACAGACTTTGGACGATGACTTTCTCTTATAAAATACTTAACTGGACCTTATCGTCCACAGACTTTGGACGATGACTTTCTCTTATAAAATACTTAACTGGACCTTATCGTCCACAGACTTTGGACGATGACTTTCTCTTATAAAATACTTAACTGGACCTTATCGTCCACAGACTTTGGACGATGACTTTCTCTTATAAAATACTTAACTGGACCTTATCGTCCACAGACTTTGGATGATGACTTTCTCTTATAAAATACTTAACTGGACCTTATCGTCCACAGACTTTGGACGATGACTTTCTCTTATAAAATACTTAACTGGACCTTATCGTCCACAGACTTTGGACGATGACTTTCTCTTATAAAATACTTAACTGGACCTTATCGTCCACAGACTCACAGAATACTTAACTGAAACTTTTAAGAATCCCTACTCTAAACCATGTGTTACCCAATCGATCGCCCCTTGCTGGCAATCGATCGGCTAGCTCTCTGGATTTTGTCCAGAGAGCTGCCTTCACATTGTTTTCCCCTGTACCTACACATCATTCACTCAGAAATTTCCAGAAACATTAACATCAAAAAAATCATCTTCCATTTCTGTTGACTTAAATAATGTTTAAGTCTTAATTTGTTTTTGATGATGAATTTGTCTGCTTAATATTGTAATTTGATTATGTCTATTAATGATTTAATGAAATGCATTGGAGTTAGATTGTTGGAGATACCCTTAAAAGGGTCTTTTAGTTTTTAATGCATATGATTAAGTGTACAGGGCTGAAATGTGTTAAGCAAAAGAATCAGTCACGGTTACTAAACGACAAGAACGGAGTCGTTTAAAAGGGTCAGTCCACCGGTCACTAAACGACAAGGGGATGACTAAATGGAATCAAGTCCACCGCTCACTAAAAGACAAGGCGGATGAGCTAAAAGAAAATACCCCACCGCTCGCAAAACGACAAAGGCAGAAGACTTCAACAAAACGCTCTTCCGGCCACAAAACGACAAAGGCGGAAGACTTCAACAAAATGCTCTTCCGGCCACAAAACGACAAAGGCGGAAGACTTCAACAAAATGCTCTTCCAGCCTCAAAAAAATTACTCTTCCGGTCACTAAACGACAGAGGTGGAAGACAACTACAAATCAATCATCCGACGCCGGTTCAAGCATTTTTAAGCTTCATCATCCGACGCCGGTTCAAGGGTTTAAAGCTTCATCTTCTGTTGGCGGTTCAAGACTATAAGTCAGCTTTGTCTTCCGCCAGAATTCAAAGTTAGCCGCGAAGCTACAGTGACGTCGTTTTCAGCATTAACTCCAGACTTTTAATGGCGACGACGAACAACATTTTCAGAAGCAACGGATAGCTGCTCCAGTACGGATGCTTCCCAACGGTAACTTTTATCCATTTGAAGAAAGAAGCATTCAATTCTGAGAAGCAAAAGTATACAGAGTATTTAAGCCGAGCTCAGAGAACAAATGAAGAACTTTTGCCAATTTGAATTCTGAGCCCTAGCTGCGAAAGTTTGAACTCTCTGTATTTCTCTCTACATCTCTCAATCCTAACTTGAGATTCATCTTGTGAGATTGTAGTGTGAGCTTAATATTTTACAAACTCAAATCTGATTAAGGCAGTGGATTGACGCCCGTAAAGTTCAATCCAGGATTGTGTAAGGTTGTGGATCGACACCCGAAAGCTCGATCAAGTTTTCTCGTTGAGGAGAAGTAAGGAATCTTCAAGGGGGTGCCTTGGAGCGTGGACGTAGGCAGTTTGGCCGAACCACGTAAAAATACTGGTGTCAAATTTCTCTCTCTCTCTCTTTACATTATATTGATTACTTGTGTTAAATCTAAGTTTAATCAAGAGAGAAATTGGTTAGATCAGAAATTAAAATTAAAAAGAGTCTAATTCACCCCCCTCTTAGACAATACCGATCCTACAATTTCATCAATTTTATATCTACACTATCCAGACATCAAACACCCTAAAATGTGCTCTAAATAGTTCATTCTATTCTTTCACCCATCAGCCCGTATAAATCCCAAAACCTCAAAACATTTAACCTATAGCTCCCACTGGTCGTATTAGCATCGACTACGCCAGCACGCTCCCACGAGCATCCTCCATCAAACTGCAGGCTCGTCAGGTGGAGGGACATCGTCCTCACCTTGCTCGTAGTCACCTACATCATAAGGACACCTATGAGATAAAAATCTCAGCAAGTTCTACGTAAATACTGTACATGAACATGTATATGCAGTTTTCATGAAAGCCGTCAATATCATTTCATTTATCAGTACGTGTCACTCTATGGTTATCAAAAATGCTCGACAGATGGATAGGGCATGTCAAGCGGTTAGACAACCCACACCATCTGAAGGGAGGAAAACCCGCTCACCACGGAACGCCAGGTCTGAACTTCATCCCCGATAACCCCATGCCATGGTTGTTTACTGTGATACTTTACTTGCCTTTACATGCATTTTCTTTTCATGAAACCGATGCGTAAATTCAATTTCTTGCCGTTTTAAAACCATGATGCATGAGCAATTCAATATACGATAAAACATACATAACGAGTATACCATCGAAACCTCACAAATACCATCAAACGTCACAAAGCTTAATCTATAAAAACGATCAAGCCTAAACTACCATACCAAAGCATTTAAACAAACAAGCACCAACCGATCCTCAACACAAATTCCGACATATGGTGTAGGCCTATCGGCCACAGTAAGTCACGAAAACTTACCTCTTGTCCTTAGCAATCCAAGTACCTCGCTTGAGTTTTGTCACCTTAGGAGCTTTAAAGATTACTGAAATGTGGCCAACTTTAAGGGAGGAGAGAAATTTCGTGAGAAGGAGGAGAGAGTTTCTTCTCGGCGATGAAAGAAGACAGAAGAAAGTATGAAAATGAAAGTGATTTCACGTAAGGGAGAGAAGAAGCAAGGAAAACAGCTTCTTCCACAAGCTTTGCCACATGTCTCCTTTTTATTGGATTCTCCCAACTACCCTCTTTCCTTTCCTAGTTTACCCCTCTATTGGTTTCCAACTAAGTGTTTTGCTTGGTTGAACTTTAGTTTGGTTATTCCCAATAATTTCTTCAACATTTTTTTTTGTCCATTAATAACGCACAAAAGTCATAATACAAAAATTCCGTATATTACAACTTTCTTCAACTATCAATTTAATTGTCCATTCGTCTTTTTAACTCATTACTTATGCAACTCGATCAGTCAAGTATTCAAGATTATTTATAAAAATCTTTTGAAATTTTACAAAAATAGTTATTTATTTATTTTCTCTATATTCTTATGAGAAACTAATCAAATATAACTTCATTTATCATACAACTTTCATAATGATTGCACAAGACGCATAGATATACTCTTATTCTGTGTAAATAAAATTATTAAACAATTAGTAAAAGGACGTGTGTTTTTCTATTCAATTTCAAGAATTCTAACATATTTCGAGCCATTCATTATGCTAGTCGAACTCTAGATAATGCTCAACAAAATTACAAAACTATTGAGAAAGAGATGCTTGTAGTAGTGTATGCATGTCACAAATTTTGAGCTTACATTGTTGGCTCCAAAATCATTGTTTATACTGATCATACTGCAATTCGATACCTCTTTACAAAGAAAGATGCTAAACCTCGCATGATTCATTGGATCTTATTACTACAAGAATTTGATCTTGAGATTAAAGACAAACGAGGTACAAAAATGTCATCGCCAATTATCTATCCGGATTAGAATTATAAGAGAATGCAGAAGATGAATCAATCAATGAAACATTTCCTGATGAGTAACTATTCTCACTCGCTGCAAAGCTACCTTGGTAAGAAGACTTTGTAAATTACTTCACATGTCAGACACTTCCTCCGAATCTCTCATTTCACATGAAAAAAGAAATTCCTATATGATGGAAATCATACTTATGGGATGATCTGCTACTAGTCCAACACTGTCTAGACAAAATCATAAGACGATGTGTACCAGAAGACAAAGTTCAAGACATCATTAGACAATGTCATTCATCCCCATATGGAGGGCACTTCGGTGTCACAAAAACTGCTTTAAACATACTGCAATTTGGGTTCTATTGGCCTACACTTTTTTATGACAGTTACACAATTGTTAAGCTCGATGTCAGAGAGTGAGAATCATCTCAAGGCGACATGAACTACCAGTAACTAGCATACTAGAAGTTGAAATTTTTTATGTGGGGAAGAATTGATTTTGTGTGAGCCTTTTCAGCATCCATGGGTCACACATACATTTTGTTAGCAGTTGAATACGTTTCAGAATGGGTCGAGGCCATAGAAACATCAACCAATGGCTCAAAGGTAGTCATTAGGTTTTTTAAAAAGAATATCTTTACTTGATTTAGCACCCCATAACAATTATCAGTGATAAAGATTCATGTTTTTGTGCACTTGGATACTTTGTATGAAGTGAATCATAAAGTGGCACTTGGACACCATCCGCAGACAAATGAATAAATAGAAGTTTCCAATCGCTAGACAAAAAAATATTAGAAAAGACTGTTAGCTTTAATAAAAAAGATTTGTCACAAAAATAAGACGTTGCATTATGGGTATACTGAACAGCCTTTACAACACCAATTAGAAAGTCACCATACTAATTAGTCTATGGGAAAACATGTCATCTTCTGGTTGAACTTGAGCTTCGAGCATATTGGACAGTGAAAAAGTTGAACTTTGACTTTAAGTTAGTTGGCGAGCAAAGACTCTTACTGCTCAATGAAATGGATGAATTTTTGCCATAATGCTTGCAAGAATGTAAAGATCTCGTAAAAAAAAATGGCACAACAAGATAATTACGCATCGAGACTTTCACCAAGCAATCAAGTTCTGCTCTTCAATTTGCGATTGAAGCTATTTCCTAATAAACTTAAATCAAGATGGTCTGGTCTATTTACAATTGAAAAAGTTTTCCTTCTTTGAGTCATTGAATTACGAGCTAAGGATGGAAACATTTTTAAAGTAAACGGTCAACAAATCAAGTATTATTTTGAACTCGAAGCGAAGGATGGTCAGACCATCTACCTTGGAGACAAATAATACGCAAAATATATTAAAAAAACACACAAAAAAACAAAAATAAAAATAAGAATAAAAAAAAAGTTCTAGCCGCGGCCAGCCCTTCCTTGAGCCGCAGCCTTGACACAGCGCGAAAAAAGCACAGGAAACAAAGGCGTTGTCGCCGCAGCCCCACTTTATTCCTGTGACAGCCAACTTCATACAGAGTTAATAGTGCCGCGACATCAAGTTATTCGAGTCGCGGCCACAATGGAACTAGAGAGTTCTATACTGCGGCCTGGATTCACTCGAGCCGAGACGTGAATTCCTGATTGGAAATAAGAAGAATGACAACAGGGTAAGCCGTGCCGCGGCGTGAGATCCCGACAGAAAGCAATTTAGGGCTTTCTGCCCTAATATTTCTGAACAACACAACATTTCTCCTCCCCACCGGTGATCCCACCCCCCTTTATGTGTTCTAGCACTGTCGCCGCCTCTCCTCCCATCGTGCAGCCGTTTTCCAACTCCGCTACCTTTCCTCGCACACCGCCCCCTCCTTACCACCGCTCGTATTTGCACTCCTCACTTCTTCGCCGTTGTTCCTTTTCCTCCATCGCGGATGCACGACTCCTCCAGCACCATCGTCCTTCTTCGCCCAACCCTCCCCTCGCCAGCCATTCCCTCTCCCTTCATTCTATCCCTTTCGCTTCATACATTTTTTGTGCATTAGTCAAACTCCAACACCGTAGACAATGGTAAATTTGGTGCTGGATTGAAAATTGAATTTCTTGAATTTTTTTGCAAATTGTGAAAGCATTCAAATTTTCAATTGTTAGTGATTTCATAGATGTGCCCATTTGTGTATGGATTAGTATGTTGTGATACCCATTGATGAATTGAATTGTAATGGAATTGTGCACATTCTGTATTTTCTTGGAGCATTATATGTGGATGCTTATTCGTTTGGTTGGAATATACTAATTTCCTGCTCTATATATGTCATGTTAGTCATAGATGTATTGGTTAGCTAAAATAAAAAGTTGCAGGTGTTGGGTAACAATTTGCGTTTTCTACAAGAACAGAAGCCAATGACTTTATAACTTTGGTTATGATTTACAACCTTTCATTGTGTTCCAATCACCATTGTGCAAGTTCACATGTCACCCTGACGAGGACATTCTTTGATTTAGTCATGTTATTTATTTTGTTATTTTTCATGCGTAATTTATTATTATAGTTTTTAGTGTTTTATAGTTTTCTGTTATGTGTTTAATAGTTCATTAGTGTCTTTGTCATTTTTCAAGTAGGTTTTATTCTATTTAAAGTATTGCATTGTAATTTGGTGGGATAGTTGATGAATGAATGATAAACATGAATTTGAATTTTCTCTGAAATCTCTTTTTTCTTTCAATCTCCCTTTCTGTTACTTTTTCCCTCCCATTTTCTGAACTTCTTCTTTCTACGGCTTCTTCTTCCCCTCACTCTATTTCTCTCCTTGCTCTAATTCTTATTTCCTATCCGCCGCTACATCAAATTGATATCAAAGCTCAAAGCAATTGTTTTCTTAAACAATTTTGAGCACTTTTTCTTTTTCTCTTCTGTTTTTCGCTGTGTTGTACTGTTCGGGTACTGTTCATAGCACTGTTCATCAGCTTTGTTAATCGGGTTTAAACCTTGGTTTCTGTTCGATTTGGCGTCTGTTTCCAGCTTTTTCCAACTGTTCATCTTGTTCGTTGCTGTTCTTCTACTGTTTGGCGAGGAACCCAGACTCGCGTTACGAAAGAGCTGTGCGACAGAGACGTGCGAAGGCTCTGTTCGGCGTTCGCTGTTGTTTATTGAAGGTTCATCACCCAGTCGTCGCCCGTTGCCTCTGTTCGGCCTTGTTTCGGCCGTCGGTGTTCGCTGCTCCTCCACGTATTCGAACAGACCGAAGCTCTTCATCAACGGAAGACTCTGGTTGCTGTCTGCTGGTTTCATATTTAGCTTCGTGGAAGTCTACAGTGGGTGCTGCCCTTTTGCTTGTCTGCATTCCTATCACCAGAGAATTTCACCCTCGAATCAGGGAGTTCTCTGTCTCGATCTTTAATTAGTTTTGCAATACTGTTTATTTCTGAATAATGCATTGATTTTGTCGTATGTGTTGTGGCTTACCCTTGCTTCGTATTCCTATCCATATCAGCCTGTGCACTTACTCATTAAATCTTGTAGCCTGTTACCATTTTTTTGCTATCTTCTTTAACCCACCCAAATGCCTTCAGATTTAAAGTGCCATTGATTAGTCACTGTTGATTATTTCTATTCGCCTGTTGCATCTGTTGAACCTATTGTTCATTGATATACTCTTTTGCTTATTGTTTCACCACTAACAATTAATTGTTCAGTTTGATAATCAATTTCGTGGTGATTTATGATGAAGTATTTGACCGTCGCATTATCATTTTAAAAATATTAATTCTACTTGTTTGCTTTGTTAGAATCCGCTTAATCTCAAAAATTAAGTAAAACAAAGTTATTTGTGGTATTTGGTCGTAATCGATATTATTCATTACGTGCACTGTTTGTTTATTGATTTCAACTTGTCTTTCATATAAGCTTCCGAGCATTATAGATCATTCACTAGTAACATTGCATGCAATTACGTAATGGTCGTCAGGTCTCATCTAATTCTGGTGCTTTAGATATGGAACCATCCCAATTAGATATCGTTTCCCAACAAGTAGCTCAAATACTTAACGAACAACAACAGTTTCGAGAGCAAGTTGCTACCATCCACACCAACTTGGCCAGTGCTCGCGAAGCACAAAGAGACTTAGAAAATAGGTTCACCAGCATGGAATTAAATCTGTATCCCTTGGATACAGACAATTCTGTAGTAAATAACAGACGACAAAATTATCAGCAGGAAATTCCACAACACTTTGGTCATAATCTTAGAGATAGGAATTATGGTCGAGATGGTGGTCTAAATCATAATCGTCGAGATTATCATTCTCCCCCTCACTATGGTCATAACCATAGAGATAGAGATTATGGTCGAGACGGTAGTTTATATCATAATCATCGAGATTATCATTCTCCCTCTCACTATGGTCAAAGAGATAGAGATTATGGTCGAGACGGTAGTCAAAATCATAATCGTCGGGATTCTCATTCCCCCAATCGCCATGATGAGCATATTCCTAAGGGTATCAAACTAGATGCTCCTACTTCTACCTACCATCCTCAAACTGATGGTCAAATTGAAATTGTTAATCGAAGTCTTGGAAATTTATTACGATGTTTGGTCAAAGAAAATCTCAAGAATTGGGATATGATCCTCCCCACCGCTCAGATTGCATATAATAGTTCCGTGAACCGAACCATAGGTATGAGTCCTTTTGAAGTTGTCCATAATTTTAATCCTAGGAAACTCTTAGACCTTCTCCCTATATCACCGCATTTTAATGTGTCTATGTCGGCTGAAAATTTTACTCAACATCTTCATGATTTACATATTGAGATCAATAAACAAATAGAGGCTAGTAATGCATCATATAAATTACGAGCTGATTTACACAAACAACACGTTGAATTTAATATTGGAGATTATGTTATGGTTCGAGTTCGTCCTGAGTGACGATCATCCGGATCTGGTTCTAAATTGCAAGCTCGTAGTATTGGTCCTTTTAAAATTTTAAAGTGAATTGGTTCAAATGAATATGTTGTTGATCTTCCACCTAATTTTGGTTATCACTCTACTTTTAATGTTGAAGACTTGATTGCTTTTAAAGGCCATTTTAACCCTGTTGCTGACCCTTTTTTACCTTCCTCAATCGACTTTGAGCCTCCATCGGCCAATTCACACTCCTCAACACCTTTTGTCACAACACATAAGGATAAAATTGATGCTATTTTAGATGAACAAATTGTATTTACTAATGAAGGTGCAGTTCAGCGTTTCTTGGTTCGTTGGGTAGATCGACCAGATAGTGATTGTACATGGATTTCCAGAGAGACACTTCAGCAGTTGGATCCAGACCTTTTGGAGTTCTTTCGAATTCATCAGGATCTCTCTTTGCCGGATTCCAACATTGTTTGGAATGATACTCGGTCCAGCCCTCCAGTTACACGAGTCTACAGACGCCGGAAGAAGGTTGCTCAACCGCTTAGCTTATGGTTGGGTGATTGATCAGCTTGCTGTAGTGCGGTCTTGTCAACTTATTGGTTGATTCTTCTATCCCGGGAGAGTTGATGAGGACATCCTTTGATTTAGTCATGTTATTTATTTTGTTATTTTTCATGCGTAATTTATTATTATAATTTTTAGTGTTTTATGGTTTTCTGTTATGTCTTTAATGATTCATTAGTGTCTTTGTCATTTTCCAAGTAGATTTTATTCTATTTAAAGTATTGTATTGTAATTTGGTGGGATAGTTGATGAATGAATGATAAACATGAATTTGAATTTTCTCTGAAATCTCCTTTCTCTTCCAATCTCCATTTTTGTTACTTTTTCCCTCCCCTTTTCTGAACTTCTTCCTACGGCTTCTTCTTCCCCTCACTCTATTTCTCTCCTTGCTCTAATTCTTATTTCCTATCCACTGCTGCATCACATCCAAGAAGTAGAAGGTCACTAAAACTTCATCATCATCAGTAAACGACTACGACAAGAAGAAATTCTGTTGCAGAAGCCGCGTTAAATTTTCAAACGCAATTGATCAACAAAGGGCTCATCCGGGAGCAGGGATTTCAAGTTGAGGTATTTCGCCAGGTATCAAAGCTAATATCACTCTGCGAGGCTGGAAAACATTTGTTGAGCATCTGGAAGTTGTCGTAGTACCAGTGGTTCGAGAGTTCTATGCTAACGCCACCTTCCACCGCAACTATGCAGTCTAAGTGCGAGGAAAGTGGGTCAGTTTCTGTCGATATGTGATCAATAGCTTCTACCAACTCAACTCAATCGACAATAATGATTATAATGTCTATTTGACATCCAATCCCCTTGTAGACAACCTCTTTCAGACGTTGATGGTCACCCTGGGCACCCAATGACGCCTATCCACATGAGAATACAAAGAGGCACTATCCTTTCGATCCCAAGCTCTGCCACGTACTGCGAAGCTGTGGCATTACTTCATCGGATCCAAACTTATGCTTGTAACCCATTTTAGCGATATCACTCGTGATCAGGCAGTTCTCCTATGTTGTATTTGCACTTATTGATTGATTGACGGGGCAACATTATTCAGCAATCCGTCTTGTATATCGCCCGAAACAAGCATCCAGAAGGATTAACTCATTCATCCCTCATCACAGCATTATGTCAGGCCGGAGGAGTCCAGTGGAGCTCTGGCAAAGAACTTTTGGATCTTAAAACAATGCTAACACTAATCTTCTTTGATAACATGATTTTTTCAATTGAAGATCAGGTCGAAGTGGATAGAGACCCATTGCTGCATTGCATTGGGGACTGTCACCTGTTAGCTTAAATACGTTTAAACACTATATTTTTAATGATTGTGTTTTTAGTCTGGATGATTATGAAATATATGTTATGAATGATTAGAGTATTATGACTATTGCATTTATATGGAAATGCCCTCTGAAAAGGGGCATTAAGTGTTTCTGACGATTTTGTGGTTAAGTGTTTTTAGTCTGAAATTAATAGTCAACAGTCAAGCTGTTAGCGATAGTCCACAGTTAAGGTGAAATCGCTTGTCCATGAAATGCTTTCAGATAAAGAAATCAAACGTCCTCGTCTATGCGAGAGTTAGAATGTCACGTGAAAGTCAGGTGGTTTTTAAGTCAAACTCAATCGTCCACCGGCAACAGAAGAATCAAGATAGATCTTATCGTCCACGGTTGAAGGAAGACGCAGTCGTCCACGATAACTAAAGACGTAGTCATCCACGACAACTAAAGACGCAGTCATCCACGCTCAAAAGACAGTGGCGCTCGTCCACATTTAAAAGAATAGCGTCTTCGTCCAAAGTCTTAACGCCAGAAATTTAAAATACCGCGAAGCAACAGTGACACTCGTCCAGAGCCTTAACTCTAGATTATTTATGGCGTAAAACGAAAGCGACTTCAGAACGCAATGGCTAACTATCTATGTACGGATGTTTCTCCAATGAATATATTTCCATATTCAGATGAGAAGCCCTAAAGAACTGAAGCCCATAACAGTCAGAATATATAAGGGAAAAAGAAGCTCGGGAGAAAGAACTTTTGCGAAAAATTATCTTTGAATTTACACGAGCTGAAAGCTTTGAATACTCTCTGTATTTTATTCTACATCTCTCTATTTTTCCTGAACTTGAGATTCATTAGTGTGAGAGACCGTAGTCTGTGCTGCAAAGTATACTCTTACTTTTAAAGTGTAAAGACAATGGATTGTCGCCCGTGAAAAGCAATCTAGTTTTTGTAAAAGGCAGTAGATCGACGCCAGTGAAGTGCGATCTGTTTTTCTCTGAGGAGAAAGAAAGAATCTTTAAGGGAGGAAACCTTAAAGCATGGACGTAGACAAGTTTTGGCCGAACCACGTTAAAAACTCTGGTGTTGTTTTTTTCTCTCTCTTTACTTTTATTGCTTGATTGTTTACTGTTAATTAGAAGTTGAATACAAGAGAGATATTGATTAGATTTAAGAATTTTAAAAAAGTCTAATTCACCCCTTCTTAGACAATAATGGTCTTTCATCACCCTCTCCATCGCCACACACACCCAGACTCACCCACCTAATTAGGAACTTATCACTTCTCAGCTGGCTGCTTTCGAAAGTCATCTCTCCCGACTAGAAGACAATTTCGAAGACATCAACAACTTCTGTACATATATGACTGACCACTACACACTGATGATGGAGATGTGGGAAAACAGGTTTGGACCACTTCACAGGATGACGTCCATACCACTAGCTATGCAACATACGGGCCATGAACACAACCACCACCCAAGCATCAATTTGGGCCGTACCCACCTTCTGCAGGCGATGAGGATGAATAGAACTCTCCTCAACAGGCTTCTCTCTTTTTGTTTAACTTTTTTTGCTTGACTGTATACATTTGGGACAATTCATTAGTCAAGTTTGGGGGGGTCTGTCTCTATTGTATATATAATCATCGCTTGAAATTCACATAATATGTATCTGATCAGACATTATTGTCACATGTTATTTATTTGTTAAAAAAAATTAAATTTAAATGACTAGCATAATTGTGTTTATAATTTCTTGAAATAAGCCTGTGATAATACCTTGAATTCGATTGTTTGCAGCTCAAATTGGTGATAAGAATATATATGAATATATAAATTCAACGTGTTTATTATTTCTATCTTATTTATGATACTGCATTTGAAGCACGTAATCTGAAGCAGTGAAACATTTAGTAGCTTAACAATGAAAATATGTGAGTAATGATTCTGATACTTGAAAAAAAAAATCGTGGTTTATGTGATTCCCTACTATAGTTTCAACTTTGAGTGAGCCTTTTGCATACTCAATAAATAGATACAACAACAATGATGACGGACTTGAGAAGAATTTTGTCGCAAAACCATTTAAAATAAAAGAAATTCTACAGTTCCCTACACCACTTTAAATTTGGAGTAAGCCTTCGCGATACATGGGTGGAAAAATTGATTCATGGGTGGAAAATTTATAATAAAGGGGGACAAAGGGAGGAACTCCGCTACTCATATGTTTTGCTCGAGAACTAACAAAAAATTAAGTTCGGGGGTGCGATAATTATATGAAAATAAGAGTTATTTACATCATTCTACCAATCACTTTCGGTAGCAGAGTCGATTTAGTTACCAAGTTTTGCATCTATAATTTATGATTATATTCCTTCAGCTCATATATACAAATACTAATTGCTACCATAATTGTCTTTTTCCTTAAGATAACAACTACGACATTAACCTTTCCTATAAGCATTAACCTTTCCTATAAGGTAATAGATAATACAATCGTAATCCTATAAGAATTTCATCTGTCTCCTCTATCTTTGATTTAATTCTTTATGGATACACAAATGCTTCAAATTTTTGTGCTAGATATTTCAAAGGTTTCTCCGTATAAATAATATCTCAAAGGCTTAAGAGCAAAAACTACCAAATCGTGAATTGGATAGTTGCCTTCATGAGTCTTTAATTATGATTAGTTAAGCTACGTTAGCTTAACGATAAAAAC
Organism: Begonia masoniana; assembly: GCA_022432975.1. Classification (NCBI taxonomy): domain Eukaryota; kingdom Viridiplantae; phylum Streptophyta; class Magnoliopsida; order Cucurbitales; family Begoniaceae; genus Begonia; species Begonia masoniana. The sequence continues at coordinate 30,926,256 of CM039516.1, read as the reverse complement.
AAAATGATAACTAAGGATGAAATAGTAAAATATCAACTGAAATTAATTTAAATTACACATCCAAAGTCAATGAAACTGTTATCACTAGAGAGCCCTAATCATGCAAGAAAGAGCTCAATGATGCAACATCGTGCATTAGATCTAATGGTGTGTTCGTGGAAAATACGAGAAAATTGGAAAATTATGTTGGATGCCTCAATGCTCGAAAAAAAAGAATGCTACGACGTTGGTCCGTGTTTGGATGCCACAACATTATACTGAGAAGTCCTTACCGCTCTCCACAGGCATTGACGCTTTAGCAATGGGAAGTCTTATCTCATATGTGACAATACAACAATTCTATTTTTAAAATTTTTATTTTAATTTAAGTTATCTTGATTTGATATTATAGTATAGTGTCACAATATTACATTGCATCCTATAAATGTTTGAATTAATTAAAAAGATAACGACATATGTGATATTCAATGACATTGAAATGCACATGTATGCATTTTATGGAGATGAACACATGCATCATCTAGACTTGGACAGAGATGTGATTAATGGACATTAGAGCCTAATCGTATATTTTGACAAGTTGTGTTGAACATGTGTATTCATGTGAACATTCAGGAAATCAACTAAATGTTCTCTAAAGTACGAAAGCTTAAATCTCATAAGAAGCAGATGCCATTAGCTATAATCAATGTGTGAGTCTAAGAACTGTAGATGTGTGATTTTCTAAATAAAAAATTAAAGAAATCCTCATCGTTTGTCAATCTTGAAGAATCCTTGTAACTTTCAATTTAAAATGATGCATTGTACAAATATTGATCGCGAGTGGATACAGTGTTTTTTTTTTTACTTTAAGAATCCACAAATCAGGATTCGTTATCGATTGGTAAGCTTTCGGGGTGGCTCCTAACACACGATGTGATTGACTTTGTGGTCAGGTGTCTCGCACCATGTAAAAGTATAACATCAGAGCCTCACGAACTTTGATGCGGACTTTGCCCATACTAAAGTGGGAATGTGACATGATTGAGATGGATTTTTTTACTGGGCTTTTGAGGACTTGGCAAAAGCATGATGTTGTTTGGATTATTTTTGATTGCGAGACCACTTATTCTGATTTGAATCGACTATTTCTTGTCCAAGTTTTACCCATCTTTACGTGGAGAACATCATTCAGCTTCATAGTGTCCCCTCTACCATAGTCATAGAACGTGATACTATGTTTCTATAATGTGAAAAATTATGCGAATTGCTGCCTGAAAATACTAGCATATGAATTTCAATGCAAAATGAAAATGTTTCGAATAGGCTGGGAATAACCTTCACCCATAATATTAAGAAACAATTTGTCGAAAAAGGAGAAAGAAGTGGAGGCAGTAAAAGAGATTGAGTAGACAGTTAGGGTGGTTGTTATTCTATTGTGAGTCGTAAACGGAACAGTTGGTCGGACAGTCAGATTCTCTTCAAGTGTTGGATCATTATACCCTGTGTTTTGCAAAAGAGAAAAGGAGTATCATTTCATAGCTTCTTCTCATCTGCTCCTCTTTATACGTGTGTGATATCACATAAAGGACTAAATTGCTGGTAGTAAAAATTTCATGTTTTCGTTTGTTCAAAAAAATTCAAGGTACTAGTTCCACCTATTCCGTTGGTTTTGAGTCATTTTTGTACTTTATTTAATAATATCGTGAATTATCAAAAAAAAAAAAAAAAAAGATTTCTAGTAATTATTGTATGGCTGGCTTTTATCGGATGGGTCGAAGACAATACATAAAGTTATTTTTCCGGTCGAACGAGAATCTGAAAATCAGTTTCTATTCGATGGAATTCGAGTTTTTGGTGACTATACGGTGAAATGGAAGTAAGACAATTCATGCATAGTTTGTTTATTCTTCCTTAAGAAATTCAGATCTTTACGTTAGACGGTGATGTAGATCTAAAATATTGTCAAAAGATCCTTGGATTGGAGTTGTAGAGATAGAAATAAAAGAGAAACTACAAGGGTAAGTCATCTCCTAACCATCATATTCAATTATTTGCTGATCTGTATAGTTTGAAGTAAAAGATGCAATTTATGGTGTAGAAACTTCAAATTGATGGATAGAAGTTAAGAAGTTAGGCGTGAAAACATTATAAGATTTGGTGGGCATTGAATTTATGACCACATCATGCTAAGATTCAAAGAAAGATCAAGTTATAGTAGAAAAACTCGATCGGTAAGGTCCATGCCGTTGAGGCTCATATGCCGAAAGCTTTTGTGCATGCACTTAACTAATATGTTTTATATTTGGTCGCGTGTATTGACATTGTTTGACCCGAGTGAAGGTCATTGTTTGTTGTACATCATCGTGCACAAAGGTGTTTTCACTTTATATGTTTTATTGTATTTGGATAGAAGATTGCGTTGTATCCCTTGTTGAAAATCACTAAATATGTTTAGAGTAATTGTTTTACAACTTTCTGCCCCTTTATGCTTGTGGCGTCAACGTGAGTGACTCCTTATTCATTAATGATTTTTATATTAGTACGTTAGTGGTGTTATTTTTTTATTTACCATAGTATAGTGGATCGTTTTTACACTTATCCCTATTGATAGCTCTTGGGAATAAGTTTTTGGACAACATTTTTATCCCTATTTTATTCACACTTTTATTTGATAACATTGGATAGAGTGATAACTCTATTTTATAGGGTTATTATGATATAATTTTTCATGAATTTTGATAACTGAATGATACTTATTTAGTTGGTTTTACACAAATGGTAGTTTTGCTGTAGCATTGCAGAATTCTGAGTTTAGAAAAATACTTTTGGAAAACAATTGACTTTCTACAATTTTCTGATTATTTGTGGTTAATTCTACTAATCAATTGTACTTTTGTAGAAAATAAAACCTTGATGCGCGTAAAGAATATGAGAAGAAAATTTTGGAAAGTCGTTAAAGACTTTAAGAATATAGACTTGGACGTTTGTCGCACAAGAAAACTCAATTTTGAAAAGTTAACAAACCTTAGTGAAGTTACCAAATTCAAAGCTTGGATTTTACTTAGAAAGAAGTTGAAGCCAATCCTTATAAAGTAGCGAATTTAATTCGACTTTCACTTTTCGGAGTGAAGCCTCATATTTGTAGTATATTTATTCTTTAATTTCTTTAAGATTTTTACAGATGGAGCAGAGATGAGATTTAGGCATAAACTTAGTATGTTGAAATTCATATTTATCTGTTATTATATCTTTGTATAGACAGACATGTGAAAAAAATAAGTAAAAGAATATAGAATTGTAGATCAATATATTATTGTACTATATATTTAGATAATTGATATTGCTATAGCATACTTGTGACATATAAACTGAAAATTACAAGGAGCGGAAAGTTGATTACTAACCATCTTTCGTAAGGATTTGTCATTACTTTTGAAACCTTGTTTTCTTTTTATTATTCAACTATTCATCATCACTCAATCATCAATTTTTGGTTACTTATGTAGAGGTTTTAGTCAATTTTATAGAAAACTTTTATAAGTTGCTCTTTGTAGGTTCGATACTCGATCATAATCATTATATTATTTATTATGATAGTGTACATTTGCACTTGAAGATTGTAGTCAAGTGGACTTAGATCTCTGCAGCAGTATCGAAATTCATTGATACTAGAACTAAAATGTGGCTTGAAAAGATTTGTTTTCAGTTGTGTTAAATCTGGCTTTTTTGAGGTTTAAGAATGTAAATAAGCTATAATAATTTCTAGCAGGCTCAAAATTAAACCCTCGTTCCCAAAGCTTTGATTATCGAATAAAAAATAATGAGTTCTTAAATTTCCTAATTAAGAATTGATTAAAACATTTTCTCGCAACTTCTTCAATTCAACCCAGGTTTTTTCTATTTGGTAATGGTGTAATAATTTTGAAATTTAAAATGAATAAAAATTGATTAATCACATGTTTTAATGAAATTGTAATGATTGATTATGGTATTGGATGATAACTTCTGATATGAGCATGCATCTATATGATGTTGTAACATGGATTAATATTGATTTTGGATATTTGGTTAGGTTATGAATTATGCGTATGTATTATTTTGGGATGCTCAATAAATTGAGGTTATTATGTCAAAATGTTTTGAAAAAAATGGCATATGTAAGTATAAGTTTTATGCTACGAACTGACTTTGGAATTAAGTCAATTAGATTAAAAGAAGGAAAAGTTATCAAAATTCTAAGTTAGCACGTAACTTGAGATAGTAAAAGTTGACTTTGGACTTGGAATAATCAAAAGTAGGTGTTACAGTTAGAATTGAGGAGCAAGAGACAAATCAATGTGATACGTGGTAACAATATTTAGTTATTGGTGCGAGGAATTTTTCGACTGATAAAAAAGTGACATGTGACACAGATTAATTAAAGTAATTAATTTTGATTAATGTTAATTAATGATGGTATTTTTGAAATTCCATGAAGCGATACTGGTCCTTATAGTAGATAGTTCGGATATAAATGTCATTTAACTATTAGTGTTAAAATAGAAATAAAAATTTAATGAGATAATTCTCAATTTATCATTAAATGAAAAATTTTCTTAATGAGATCCCGAACATTTTCTTTTGTCAATTCAGCCCCCGAACTATGAGAAGTTTTCAATTCAGACCCTAAACAATTTATTTCTGCAATTTAGCCACCGAACTATGAGGAGTTTTCAATTCAGACCCCGAACAATTTATTTCTGCAATTCGGCCCTCGAACTATGAGTATTTTTCAAACGAGACCCAGAACATTTTCTTTCGTCAATTCGGCCTCCGAACTATGAGGAGTTTTTAATTCATACCCTGAAAAATTTATTTCTGCAATTTGGCTCACGAACTATGAGGATTTTTCAATTCAGACCGCGAACAATTTATTTCTGCAATTCGGCCCCGAACTATGAGGATTTTTCAATTCAGGCCCCGAACATTTTCTTTCTGCAATTTGGCTCCCAAACTATGAGGATTTTTCAAAATAGACCCCGAACATTTTCTTTATGCAATTCGGCCTCCGAACTATGAGGATTTTTTAATTCAAACCCCGAACAATTTATTTTTGCAATTCGGCCCCCGACCTATGAGGATTTTTCAAACGAGACCTCGAACATTTTCTTTCGTCAATTCGGCCCCCGAACTATGAGAGGTTTTTAATTCAGACTCCGAACAATTTATTGAGAATAAAAATTTAATGAGAATTATCTCATTTAATAAAAATTTAATGAGATAAAAATTTAATGAGATAATTCTCAATTAGAGAGAGAGGTGAGCGAAGGATAAAAAACTCATAGAGAGAAGGAGAGTGGAAGAAAAAGGGATAGAAATTTGAAAGTTTCTCTATGCTGTTTCTGGAATTATAAGGATCAATTTGGTATAGAAATCTTGAAGAGGAATCAAGATTTGAAGTGAGTTCTTCCTTACTCTAGATTTAGGAGAATATGTGGAAACCTAGTGAATTAAGTATAGATTTTGTATATTGTAGGTTATACTTGTTGAGTTTGATGTAATACATCATTTTAAGTGTATTGGAATCAAAGAAAATGAATTTTGGTGGAAAATAGGTGAAATCCAATTAAGAAACGTAAATGGGTTTCTGAATTCATGCACGAGCACATTAACACTAGAGGTAGAGAGCGACCGCAGTAGAGTTGGTTTTACTGGTTTTCCAGAGAAAACAGAAGAAGGAGGTGAAGAAGAAGAAGGCTGTGATGAAGGCGGCAAAAGTTGAAAATAATTCTCATTCAATTTTAAGAAACAATCTTTCCCCTATATATATTGTACAGCAACAATGATGAGCATCGAGAAAAGAGAAAACTAAACCTCAACTATAATATAACAAATATAACAAATAGTCATACTCTAACATCCCCCCTCAAGAGCAAGGCCGGAGGCCGAAGATCTTGAAAAGAAAACGAGAGAAAGCGGAAGGAGGAAGCGGCTTGGTGAACGCATCGGCCAATTGATGATCTGAAGGCGTGAACTTCACCGCTAATGTCTTGTGAAGAACTTTTTCACGTACAAAGTGAAAATCAATCTCAACATGCTTAGATTTCGAATGGAGAACTGGATTTGAGGCTAGGTACGTCGCACTGAGGTTATCACATAAAATGAGAGGTACCTGAGGAGGGGGAAAACCCAATTCGGTGAGCAGAGATTGAAGCCACAAGAGTTCTGCGGCACCATTGGCGACACTGCGATATTCGGATTTGGTGCTCGACCGTGAGACAGTTTTCTGTTTGGTGGAAGACCAGGAGATGAGATTGGAGCCCAAAAATATACAGAAACCACTAGTGCTCTTACGGTCATCGGGACAAGAGGCCCAATCAGCATCAGTATAGCATACCAGATTGGAGGCAGGAGAGGGCGTAAAAGATATACCCAAAGAGGAAGTGCCTTGGAGATACCGTAAAATCCGTTTGACGGCCTGCCAATGTACATCTGAAGGGGAGTGCATAAATTGAGAAACCTTGTTGACAGCAAAAGCAATATCTGGCCGTGTAAGGCAGCAGTATTGGAGGCTGCCAACAATGCTGCGATAAAGAGAGCCATCACGAAGAGGGATACCAGAAGTCTTTGAAAGAATAGGGCCGGCAACCATTGGGGTAGGAACGGGTTTGCAAGAGACCATATTAGCACGGTGCAAGATTTCATGAATATAGCGGGACTGTGAGAAACTCATGCCTGTAGAAGTGTGAGTGACGGAAATCCCAAGGAAAAAGGACAATGGACCAAGATCACGCACCTTAAATTTTGAATTTAAGTACAGGAGGAGCTGGTCAAGGAGAGAAACCGAGTTACCCGTGAGGATGATGTCATCCACATAAACTAGCATAATAATAACGGAGGTGGACTGCCGACGAATGAAGAGGGAGGTGTCTGACTTGGAAGCAGTGAAGCCCCAATCGAGGAGAGCGGTGTATAACTTCGTATACCAGGCCCGAGGAGATTGTTTCAAGCCATAAAGAGCTTTGTGGAGGTGACATACAGCAGATGGATGAGAGGAACTGACAAAGCCTGGAGGTTGCTGCATAAACACCGTTTCAGTCAAATCACCATGTAGAAAAGCATTACTTACATCCAGTTGTTTGATAGTCCAGCCATAGGAGATGGCTAAGGCAAGAGTGGTACGGATGGATGCAGGTTTCACAACTGGGCTGAAAGTTTCCTCATAGTCAATGCCTTCGGTTTGATCATAGCCCTTTGCCACTAAACGAGCCTTGTATCTGTTGATCGTGCCATCAGAGTTGAGTTTGGTTTTAAAAACCCACTTACAACCAATAATCTTGACACCGGGAGAAGGAGGAGAAACCAAGGTCCAAGTGGAGTTAGTGGAGAGAGCCATCATTTCCTCATGCATAGCAGCCAACCAGTGAGGGTGTTTGGAGGCTTGGTTGAAAGTTTTAGGTTCAAAGGTGGTCTCTACAGAGAAGGCTTTGGGCTTAAAGATACCGGCTTTGGCTCGGGTGCACATTTGGTGAGTGTTTGTGGGAGGAGGAGGGGGCTGGGTAGAGGTGGAAGTTGAATGGGGGGAGGGAGGTGGGGACATGGGCAGAGATGGGCTAGGAGAGGGGGAAGGTGGGGAAATGGATAGGGTGGGTGGAGGTAGGGAATTTGAAGGAGGGAGGGAAGGAGAAACAGTGGACAAATTTGGTGGGAGTGATGGGGAAGTGAGGGTGATGGGAAATGAAAATGAAGGGGGAGGAGAAGGAGTTGGATGCAGGGAAGAGAAAGGAAAAACAGATTCGTCAAAAGTAACGTGACGAGAGATGTAGAGTTTGTGGGAACGAGGTTCAAGACAAAGATAGCCCTTGTGATTGGAACTAAGACCCAAGAACACACACGGAAGGGAGCGAGGCTGGAGTTTGTTTTGATTATAGGGACGAAGAAAAGGAAAGCACAAGCAACCAAAAACGCGTAGAGACGCGTAATCTGGAATAGAATTGTGCAAACATTCGAAAGGGGATTTGTTTTGAAGAACGGGCGTAGGAAGGAGATTTATGAGACTCGTAGCAGTAGAAAAAGCATATGACCAGAATTTATGAGGAACAGAAGAATGGAAGAGGAGAGCGAGACCGGTTTCGACAATGTGGCGATTTTTTCGCTCGACACGACCATTTTGATTAGGGGTATACGGGCAGGAGATACGATGATGAATGCCAAGGGATTGAAAAAGAGGAGAAAGAGATTGAAACTCCCCACCCCAGTCGGATTGAACGACTTTAATAGAATAACCAAATTATGTTTGAACATAGCGATGGAAGTGAACGAAAGTAAGACGGACATCACTTTTTAATTTTAAGGGAAACATCCAAGTAAAACGAGTACAATCGTCTACGAATAAAAGAAAATAACGATCGCCCGTAGAGGAAGGAAAAGGAGAGGGACCCCACACATCAGTATGCACAAGTTCAAATGGAAAATTTGAATGAGATTGAGAATTAGAAAAAGGCAATCGATGAGATTTACTCATTTGACAAGGAGTACAAGAGTTTGGCATTTCATTGTGTACAAAAGGAATATTACAAATATTCATTACACGTTTCAAAATAGATACAGACGGATGACCCAATCTGGAATGCCATAGTTGACTGGAAGGAGGCTTGGAGCATGGCAGAGAAGAAGTTGGCTCGGAGCTCGGCAGAGAGGCAGAAAGGGAGCGAGCAACAGAAAGCACAGGGAGCTGATACAGGCCATCAATAACCGAACCCCGGAGAAGGACTTGACGGGAAGTTCGATCCTTAACACAAAAAGAGTGGGAATCAAATTCAACACTCACACAATTATCACGGCATAATTTTCCAACACTCAACAGATTGTGGGAAAAACCAGGAGTATGACAAATAGAGTTTAAAAGAATTGAACGGACAGGAGTATGAATTAAAGCAGAACTAAGGTGAGAGATCGGAGTAGGCTTACCATCGGCGGTGACAGCAAAATTCGGGCCACTGGATGACGGAAGGTTGGGATGAGTGGCCGAGAGAGGAGTGAAGTGGTGGGTAGCCCCGGAATCGAGAATCCACGGAGCAGAAGCTGACGGTGTGGGAAGGAGACCGGCGGAGAGAGCTTGCGATGGTGCAGGGAAGGCGGAGGGCAGGGGAGTGTCTGGAACGGGAATCAGGGAAGAAGAAGGGATGAGTGGGTGGGTCGGGTGAGACAGGGTAGGCGGGTTATAAGGAAGTGGATCGGGTAAGTAGAGAGAGGTGTAATGGGCTGGGTTGGGTTGTGGGTGGTAATAGGGGCTGACTTGGTAAGCTGAGGGAGGGTGGGCTGGGCGGGTTAAAGGTGTCGGGCCAGAGGGGTAGGAATGGTTGAAGCGATGAAAACAGGCCGAAGCTAAGTGGCCGGGCTTTTGACAAATCTGGCATTTGGGCCGGTTAGATTTGTGGTTGGGCCGGTTTGACCGCCAACCGGTTGGAGAGGGCGATAGAGAACCAACCCCGGTTGGATACTGATGCAGAGGAAAAGGGGGCCGCAAACCTGGAACCCCAAAAGGCCGAGGGAAAGGCGCTGGTCGGAAAGACTGCTGAGCGACGGCGAGAGCTTGAGCGGAGTTAGGCAGGTGAAGGGTGGGAGCAAGATTCTGTTTCTCCAGACGAAACTCGAAGCTTTGCAGCAAACTGTAAATCTCTTCCATAGAGGGCTCGTCGGTGCGATTTGTAATGGCAGTGACGAAGGAATTGTAATCGCTGCCAAGTCCGCCTAAAAGATAAATCACCTGATCGCTGAGGGGAACGGGGTGATCAATGGCGGCAAGGGTGTTGCAGATGGAGGTGAGTTTCTGAGTGTATTGCGAAACAGAGAGACCGTCTTTCGAAAGGGAATGGAGCTGGCCGCGTAGCTCTGTGATCCGAGCGAGGGATGATGATGCAAAACGACGAGCCAGGGCGTTCCACATTTCAGCAGCAGTGGGGAAGGAGATAATGATCGGAAGAAGTTCTTCCGATACGGAGGAGAAAATCCAGCTCATCAGGAGTCGATTGAAGCGCTGCCATGTAGTGAACTCAGGATTAATTTGGGCTGAAAGGTTATCCAAGAGCTGTGGGGGTCGAGGGAGAGTGCCGTCCAGAACCGATTCGAGTCCATTGGCAATGACAATGTTGAGCAGTTGTGCCTTCCAGAATAGGTAATTTGTATTGTGGAGTTTGATGTTTAATACTTGATTTGTGGTGGGAAATGGAGGCAGAGAAGTAGACGAAGGAGGAGGGGAAGAAAGGGAGGGTACTGTTGAACTTGGAGACGTCATCCTTGGCTCTGATACCAAGTTGGTTTTACTGGTTTTCCAGAGAAAACAGAAGAAGGAGGTGAAGAAGAAGAAGGCTGTTGGTTTTACTGGTTTTCCAGAGAAAACAGAAGAAGGAGGTGAAGAAGAAGAAGGCTGTGATGAAGGCGGCAAAAGTTGAAAATAATTCTCATTCAATTTTAAGAAACAATGTTTCCCCTATATATATTGTACAGCAACAATGATGAGCATCGAGAAAAGAGAAAACTAAACCTCAACTATAATATAACAAATATAACAAATAGTCATACTCTAACAAGTAGCACTTTTACAAAAGCGTAGTAGCGCTAGTTAGCCAAGCTCAGGCACAATAGCCCTAGTTGGTTGAGCTAAGGCACAATAGCGAAGGCGCAATACCGCTTATCTAAATGAAGTGTTTTAAAAATATTTTAAAACAAAAAATGAATTAACAAATAAAAGTTTGGTTGGTTACACTGTACAATCATTTATCACGTTTGTGTGGTGTTGGCATCAGTGACGTTACATGCATTGATATAAATGCATTAGTTAGCATAGTGGGTGATGTGCATAATAGACATCATTGTATGTTGGATGGAGGGTACATAATTTGGTTTACATCGTACCTCATTTCTTGACATTTAATCTGGATTTTAGATAAAGGATGTAAATTATATGTCCTCCGTAGGATGTGACTCACTAAAACTCCACGAGGAAAATGACGGTGGTTGTTATGGTTGGCCGTAAAAGCCCCATAAATATAACAACATATGTGAAAGACTACATGTATGGGTGTATGGTTATATATTATCATTAACAAGTATATATGATTATCATTCATATTATATTAAATGTATAATATCCATTGCTATAGGTATGTGATGGTGGTGGGTGTTTGGATTCAAGTTCACCAAAGCACATTAGAAATGGGTTTTATTTTTTACTCATGAGATTCGGACATATTTTGGTAAATTTTTAGCGTAAAGATTACTTATTAGGCTTTATAAAAGCATAAAATAGCATTTATCGGGATCCTGAGGTTACACTTTCACCGAAAATATTGTAAATTAGTGTAATCTGCTTTATAAATAAATAATTTAAATAAATTTGAAGTAGACACTTTCTTAGGTTGCATTAGTATATAAACTTGTTGAATGATATTGAATAGTTTGTTTTATATTCGTGGCACATAAATAAAATAAATTGAATGTGAAAGAAAAATTGACACTTGTAATTAATAAATTATCATTGTTAGATAGTATTAATATTGTAATCTCACTTTGAAATACTAGGATTAATGCGATTCAATGGTATAGTATTATGAGAGGTCACAAATATGACTATTCTCACACTAAGTCAGGATTTAATTGGCACGGGGATTAGGCCTTGATAAATAATGGTAACTCTTTAATTTTGTGGCTAAACTAAGTGAAACATGTTAGGAAGACAAAAAATTAAATGTTCAATTAAAGATTTTCTAAGCATTAGTAAATATTCATCAAAGGAAGGTGATACCTTTAAAAGTGTAAAAGAAGAGTTTTTAAGTTAAATTACAAATAAAAATAAAAAAGATGTTTAGAGTAAATTTTGTAAGCTAAGGAAAAAACATGAAGTAGTGCATGCAACAAGGCGTTGGGAGAGCAGAGGCACAAGGCGGTGCACTGTGCAGGCAAGCAAGTGTGCATGGGGCAGACGGTGTGCCGCCTAGTTGCCTAAGTCCAAAATTTCTAAAATTCATTTTTTTAAACTTTTGACGTTTTAGAGTTTCTATATTTTATATTTCTACACTTATTAGGATTTACCTTTAAGAATATTTTGGGCTATTTACTATTCCTTTTAGGGTTTGCTTGTATCATATTTAAACACTAAATTTATACTAATTTTAAAACAATCAATATTTGAAATATTTTTTGAGTTTGTGAAAATTCTCTCTATGGTTCTTTGTGAAAAACTAGATCTTCTTCAAGTTAAAACTTGAAAAATCAATTTGATAACTTTGGTTCTAACTACAAGTTCGGTTAGAGTCAAGCTCCTTGCTTGATAATTTTAGTTCTGTCAGCAAAATTTGATTGAAGTCAAGTTCCTCATCCTTGATTCAAATACGAACCTAAGTCTTTAATTCTGCATTGTTGAATGGTCTTGGGTTTTTAATACCCATAATTCTCTTCATTTGGTTTCAGAGTTTTAGCTCCTAGTCAAGTTTCTATCTCTATTATTTTCTTTTTTTTTTTTTAATTGAATAAAGAGTTTGTATCTTTCTTATAAAAGGCAAATTAGTTAAAAAATAAATAAAAGGCAAGAAGGAACTTCAATCTTTCTTGCAAAGCCAATTTTTTTTCTTCTTCTTCTTTACACCATGCTTAGTTTCAAGAGAATCTCTCATATACAATACATAAGCGAAAAAGAGTTCAAGGAGGAATACTACTGACGAAAGGAAATCCCGGAGATAAAAACTTCAATGAGAAAGATCGAAATAAAAGAAGGCGCAAGAGGCACAAGAGTTGAAGGAACAAGAGGTAAAACAAGAGACCGAAAGACATGAGAAAGAAAATATTATTTTTCTCTAAAAATTGAATTTTTGAAAGGATAAATAATTTTTCAAGAGTGCAAAGAACTTTACGAAAAAAGAGCCACCAACTGAATAACACATAAAAGAGGAGGTTAGTTTTCTTCAATAGGATCCAATTTGTATGATGAAATTTCAACAAGAGGAAGATAATTGTCGATGGAGAAAATTGTCCAATAAATCCATGACATTCAAGAAGAAAAAGTATTGTTGAACCATAAGCCAAAATAGTACAAAGATAAGGTAGAAAAAGTGAAAGAAATTGATGAAAAAAGTAAGAAAAATAAGTTCATGTTGACAAGGGAGCAAACACTTGTTACTATTTATAAATATTTAATTTTTTCTAACAATCTTAATCATTTTTCTAGTGCGAATTTCTTTGTGTATCTTCTAGTAGATTCGAGGACGAATCTCTTCAAAGGAAGATGAAATAATACGAAACAAGTAAGACAAAAAATTAAAACTTCAATCAAATATTTTCTAAGCATGGATAAAAATTCATTAAAGAAAATGATGTCTTTGAAAGTGTAAAAGAAGTTTTAAGTCACAAATTATAAGTAGAAGCCAAAAAGATGTTTGGAGTGCATCTTGTAAGCTAACTAAGTGAAAAATTAAAGTAGTGCACATAACAAGGCATTAGGAGCGCTGGAGGCACGAGGAGGCATGACAGGCGTGCTAGGTGGGCACACAGTGCAATCGACTGCGACCAAAAATTTCAAAATTCACTTTTTTTTTTTTACATTTTAGACTTTCTATATTTTATATTTATGTACTTATTGATATTTAATATATTTTTAAGGTTATTTTGGGTTATTTATTATTTCTTTTAGGGTTTGGTTGTATCACCTTTAAATATCAAGTTTGTACTAATTTTAAAATTATCAATATATGAAATATTTTTTTAGTTTGTGGGAATTTTCTATTTGGCTATTTGTGAAGAACTAAATATTCTTCAAGTTAAAATTGGAAATATTAATTTGATATGTATAGTTCTAACCACAAGTTTAGTTATGGTCAAGTTTCTTGCTCAATAACTTTGGTTCTGTCTGGTTCTGTCGACAAAGTTCGATTGTGGTTAAGTTTTTCATACTTGATTCAAAGACAATTTTAAGTCTTTAATTCTGTATTGTTGAAGGGTCTCAAGTTTTTAATACTCATGGCTCTCATCACATGTCCTTGCACCTTCTTTGAGCTAACATGTCATGACCAGAAGCATATTACAATGGAAACAGAACACGATTCGAGAATTGAAAGAATCGAACCGTTTGACCCTTAGTAGAATTAATTGGCTTGTAGTAAAAGATTTAAAGAATCAATAATTAAAAAGAAGAGACAAGTCAAACTAATACAAAAGAAAATCCAATAAAGACTTCTGATATTGTAATAATAAAAGTCCAAATAAAATAATGTGGAACAATTAAATCCCCATGATATGAAAGTATAATAAATCGAATCACTCGAGAAAACTAAAGAAATAAAACTATTTGGATTTGTCAAAATCATGAACCAAAAAAAGAAAACATAATGTTTGTTGTCTTTCACCGCGACAGATCAATCTTATTAACAACTGTCCAACCTCTTTCTGCGCAGAGGTTCTTCAATCAGAGACAGCACAGCTAGGCAATGTTCTTCCAAGCCTGCATTCTCGAAAAGAAGAGGTAATGTTGCAAAAAGGGGAAGCAAAACAGGTGATTTCTATGTAACTTTTGATTAATCAGTAAAAGAAACACGACAAAAGCTTGAGAATACGTTGTAACTATAGGCCCTACTTAATCATTAAAGAGGCAATTCAAGTCAAACAAGTAGTGACGTGTTCATCGACTTGAGCTGCTTGCCGATTCCACTACACATGCTTCTAAGTTGACTTAAATTTGCTAACGTAAATTTATATTTTTATTTATAATATAAACAATATATTACTTAAAGTAGTCAATAAATAACATATAAATGAATATGTGTGGAGTGTAAAAGTAGTTTTATCCAATTAAGTACTGATAAGGTAATCTAGTTCTTCAACACTTGTCCATTTCCATTATTTACCCACTCTCTCTACACACTGTATTTAAAAAACAGTTTACTTAGATTAATCTTCACAGGTTTTTAACAGCTTCTATTTATTTACAGAGCATTTGATCAAGAGTTTGAACTCTATCGGTCGATGTTGATAGAGTCAAAACTTATTGATTAACATAAGGAATTTTTTATGTTATTGGCTAGGGTCCTCGGCCCTGTCTAGCGATAGTGATCCATTTGAAAATACAAGAAAAATACAATTAATGACATAAATTGAACAAAAATAAAAAATGTGCATGTCTTGCTCAATTGAACCTCTCTGACCCATCCCGTTTTGGCTTAATAAATAAGCTCCAATTTTTCTGTTGCACCCAATTTTTGAAATTAAGATGTCAACTTCAATATTTATGAGACCGCATTTTTCTCGAAAGTCATTAGAAATGTCAGATTTTCTAAATATTATTCATGGGTCGGAATTTCAAAAAAGATATAATTTCACTCAGGTCTTAAAAAATTTGGGCTCAATCTTCCAAGCAACCAGATTATTTGCCCTCTTGACCGCATCTTCATGTAATGGATTTATGTTGCCTCCAAGTTCAGCTTGTTCATTTTCTAAAAAATAAGTAGAATAAAGGTTAGTTGGTCTATTTCGTACATCATCTTCTTAAGGTTGAAAAAGATTTGTCATCACATCTAAGCAATCATCAAGAATTTTCATTACAAACAATAACAACTCTTTTCCTCTCCTTTTATCCGAAAGTACTTGATCTTCATAAAATGGTTTTGAGTTAACATCACATCCCCAAAAACATTTGATTTACACTTATAGTGTAACACTCGGCATTTTACCTATGTAATTATTCTCTGAATAATTAAGCGGAGTTACTCTGATGTTAATGCAATGACTATTTTTAATGAAATTGTCGACGTGTTCAATTGAATGAGAGTGATTCGTAAAACCGATTCGACGAACTAAATAGTAATTTAGTTAAAAACCCAATAGTTAGAAATGCATGGAGGGGTAAATTGGGAAGGAATTAAGGTAGGTGGGAGGGTGCCAATGGATGGTTGCCAAATGTCCATAACTTGCTGAGAAACCTACCTATTGTCTCCTCTTCTCTTCTCTTCTACGTAAACCTTCATTTTCATCATCCTCTCTGTTCTCTTTTTCAGGCGATTGAGACAAACTTCCAAAAACCTTGTTTCACCTATTTCTTCTGTTTCCTTCAACAAAGGTAATCATCTAACCTAGTTAACGAGTTTGGACAAGTTAAGATGTGAGTTTTGAGGAAGTTCAGGGTTAAGGTATTTTGGAGAAAACTCACTGTTTTTGTATGAAAAAACATTGGTTTGTTTTCTAAATGTTTGAATAAAGTTTGCTGCATATTCTACTAAGTTGTTAGTTAGCATTTGAAGCTCTGTTTATTTCTTTACGTGCATGTTTTAGGTCCGTGCATAACCGAGACGTTCAAGACTTGCAACTCTACAGTAACAGGTAAATTCATACGTATAGGTTTGGCCCTTAAGGCCCTACAATACGGAGTTACTAGGTTTTATGTTGTCGGGATTTCTGTTGGGTAGTTAAACTATAGGTTATGTTTTAGATTAAGTGTGTTCTGTTTTATATCCTGCTTATTATTTTGTCGCCTGACTATGAATGTTCATGCATACACGTTTTCTCTGAAAGTCATGAAAATGTTTTCTGCACACGGTTTGAAGTTAAGTAAGATAAAACCTGTAATGAAATGTATGGTTAAGTGTGGACGAGGACTGACATCCTGTCATGTACTCCTGTTATGTCCTGTTATGGCATGTACTCCTGTTGCGCCAGCTCTTCCTCCCACTTATACCTTCCTGTTCAGTGAAATATAATGTAATGTTCATGTATTTAAAAATGTTCATACATAGCACATGCATCACTTTGCATTGTATGTTCTTACTGAGCTCTAGGCTCATAGTTGAACTCCCTGTTGTAGGTATGGATCCTCCAGAAGAGGACATTGTGCTTCAAGATGATGAGTTGCTGCAGTCAGACAAATATATTTCCAGTGAGAATGTATTTTTCTAAAGTTATGTCAAGTTCTGTACAGCCTTTGGGATTTTAAAACGATGTACAGACTTTCTGTTGATGTATTTAAAACCTCTGTTTGACAGTTGTATCTATGTTTTGAAAACATTCTGGAACTGCTTGAGTTATCTCTTTTAGGTTGTGCATGGATGGTTTCAAATTTTCGAGCTATCAATGCAGTTTGTTTTCTTGAACCTCTGTCATTTGTAAAGTATGTTTTACAACCTTGCTTTGAATCGGGTTTTGAAGGTCTGAAACTTTTTATGCCTTCTGTTTTATGTTCTCTGTTTATATGTCTTCCTGTTAAATGTTGCCAATTCTGTCTTTAAAACTACATCTTCCAATCACATCCACCACTGCCCTTTAGAAATCACATCTACTGCTGCCCTTTAAAAATCACATCCACCGCTGCCTTTTAGAAATCACATCCACCGCTGCCCTTTAAAAATCACATCCACCGCAACCCTTTTAAAATCACATCTACCGCTGCTTTTAAAATCACTTCCACCGGTGAACAGTTCATTTCTGTCTGTAGTTCACTTCCACCGGTGAACAGTTCATTTCTGTCTGTAGTTCACTTCTACCGGTGAATAGTTCATCTTCTGCCCAGTTTGGCTACATCTTCCGCCTGACGTCATCCACCCACATCTTCCGCCTAACGTCATCTGCCTACTTCTTCCGCCCCGTTTTATTTACATCTTCCGCCTGACGTCATCCACCCACATCTCCCGCTTGACGTCATCTGCCTACTTCTTCCGCCCCGTTTTACTTACATCTTCCGCCCTATATCACCCGATTCTGTCTGTAACGATCCCATTTCTTAGTATGATATTGTCCGCTCTGGAGATTGGGCCGTAACCAAATATTCTCCCCTCACGGTTTTGTTTGGCGAGAACTTCCCGGAAGGTCACCCAACCTGGAATTGCTCTCGCCGAAGCACTTTTAACTTCGGAGTTCTTATGGGATTCGTTGCCAATTGTGCTCCAAAACGCGTCTTACTATATTGGGAGGGTCTATTTACATATGTTTCATTTTCACATACTTTCCCAAGCGATGTGGGATTGTGACGACCCCCTTTTTACGACCCGTCACCTTCTGGTTCGCCCGCGCAGACGTACTGTCATCCGGGTTCCGGTTCGTGCAGCCATCGTACACATACTTACACATCCGGGTCATCACAATCACCCTCCCTCAGGGGCCCAACGTCCTCGTTGGCCACATTTCCGGTTGCGTACAGGCTCTGATACCATTTGTAACGACCCCATTTCTCAGTAAGATATTGTCCGCTCTAGGGATTGGGCCGTAACCTAATATCCTCCCCTCACGGCTTTGTTTGGCGTGAACTTCCCGGAAGGTCACCCAACCTGGAATTGCTCTCGCCGAAGCACTTTTAACTTCGAAGTTCTTATGAGATCCGTTGCCAATTGTGCTCCAAAACGCGTCTTACTATATTTGGAGGGTCTCTTTACATATGTTTCATTTCCACATACTTCCACAAGCGATGTGGGATTGTGACGACCCTCTTTTTACGACCCGTCACCTTCCGGTTCGTCCGCGCGGATGTACCGCCATCCGGGTTCCGGTTCCGGTTCGTGCAGCCATCGTACACATACTTACACACCCGGGTCATCACACTGTAGCTTTCTCCCAGTATGCCTTTCAGTTTATATTCCTCATTTACTTTCACTGCATGTATTTTATCACGTTCCCTCTGCATGCCCGTTGTCCATCCAGTCTTTCATTTAAGTGTTCTAAGTATTCTGATTTTCATCTGTAATTCATTATGCAGTTCGGTTTAACAGTTTTCCCGTTTTTCTTTTAAATCCAGAGAAGGTTTTCTCTCTTTGTAAAGTTTTAAGGGTTAGTTTGTTTTAAAAAAAAAAGTTCAGTCTGTTCTGTTTATCAAAAAATAAATAAATTCCCGTTTTGAATGTCCCGGAGTGATGGCTCCTCGGGCCTCGATCGGGTTGGGGGGGCCATCACAGTTATGGTATCAGAGCAAAATCAGGTTTTAAAAGCGATTTTGTAAACCGTCTGATTGCACAACCTGTCATGTGAGATCGCTCCACCAACTGTAAGTGTTTAAGTTTCGGTACCCGTTTTGTTTATTAAGTCGAGTTCGTTATTTCGTATTGGATTTTCTTAGAAATGGTGAGAGGACATCAGAATGAAGCAAGTGATAGTGCCAGGGCCATCGATCGCTTAACCGAGCTGGTCGACATTCAGTCTCGCATGATGGAGCGCATGATGGCTGAAAATGGGAATAATAACCATGCAAACGCTCCATGTGACTCTAGTGGAGAGAGATTCCGGCGACTCCAGCCGCCTGTTTTCGATGGATTATCAACAGATCCTACTCACACCGAGGAATGGATCCGGGCGATAGAGAAAATGTTCAACTATGCCGAAGTGGAGGAGAACATGAAAGTGATATGTGCCTCGTTCTATCTCACCAAAAATGCTGGATTTTGGTTGGACACGGTGCAGTCAACTACCGTGGCATTGAGCTGGGAAGGATTCAAAAGAATTTTCTACGAGAAATACTTCGATCGAAGTGTGAGGAAGGAAAAGATGATCGAATTTGCTCGACTGCGGGAATTTGGATCAGTGGCCGAGTATGTTCAGAGGTTTGAGTCGCTATCCCGCTATGCACCTCATTTGGTGGCAACTGATGAAAACAAGGTGCACCAATTTATTCAGGGTTTGAAGCTGGACCTCTTACGGGGGATTACATACGGGGGATTTGACGAGGCCCAGTATACGAAGGTAGTGGCCAAGGCTTATCAGTTGGAAGCCTTAGAGACGAAGTCTTAGAGATATAGAGATACATTAAAGAGAATCCTACATGATGTCCCTCAACAGCAACAACAAAGGGGTCAAGTTGAGCAACTACAACGACAGTAGAACAGAGGTGTCAAGAGACCTAATGAGATTGCCGTTTATCAGGACAAGGAAAAAAGACCTATGGGAGCTCCTCAGCTTCCTGTATGCCCACGTTGCCAGATAAATAATATGGGGGAGTGTAGGCTCTTTACTGGCCGATGCTTCCAATGTGACAAGGAGGGCCACCAAGTCTGGGATTGT
Source organism: Begonia masoniana (assembly GCA_022432975.1). Taxonomy (NCBI): domain Eukaryota; kingdom Viridiplantae; phylum Streptophyta; class Magnoliopsida; order Cucurbitales; family Begoniaceae; genus Begonia; species Begonia masoniana. The sequence goes on along the minus strand of CM039516.1, from coordinate 30,906,273 downwards.
CCAGTGCCTGACATGAGGCCGAATCGTGCCGTGCCAAGAGTGTTTGCTATGATAGAGGAAGATGATGACACCCAGCACACGGCAATTACAGGTACAATTTCAATATGTGATGCACCTGCTTATACTTTGTGGGACACGGGGGCCACACAGTCGTTTGTGGCAATGAACTTCGTGATTAGAGAGAAGTTTTGTTGTATGCCATCAGATCAGCCCTACAACATTATGCTACCGTCTAGAGAGTTTATGCACTCCGAGCAGGTTGTACGAGGTGATATAGTGTTAGTAGGAGACTAGAAGTTGTATGCCAATCTTATCGTCATCGGTATGAAAGGATACGATGTGATTCTGGGGATGGACTGGCTGTTTAAACATCATGTCACCATTAACTGTAGGTCCGGGCTCGTGTCTTTTAAGCGCCCGAACGAGGTAGAGTTTTCCTATCGGGCAATACCAAAGAAACATAATATGCCTGTTATATCCTCCTTGAAAGCTCAACAGCTGATGAGGTCAGGATGTGTCGGTTTTCTCGCCCACGTAATAGATGTTCAAAGGCAAGGTGAGACAGGACTATAAGATATCTCGGTGGTTCGAAACTTCCTAGAGGTCTTCTTAGACGACCTGCCAGGATTGCCACCAGACCGCGAGATTGAATTCGAAATTGAAGTACATCCTGGTGTTGAACCGGTATGGAAGAATCCGTATCGTATAGCGCCAATAGAGCTGAGGGAGTTGAAAACTAAGCTGAAAGAACTAGTGGACAAGGGCTTTGTGCGCCCTAGTTTCTCTCTGTGGGGCGCTCCCGTCTTGTTCATTAAGAAGAAGGATGGGTCCCTACGTATGTGCATTGATTACCGGGAGATGAACAAGTTGACCATCAAGAATAAGTACCCGTTGCCGAGGATCGACGATTTATTTGACCAATTACAAGGAGCTCGGGTATTCTCAAAGATTGATTTGCGCTCCGATTATTACCAGTTGAAGGTCAGGGCTGATGATATTCCAAAGACCGCCTTCAGGACCCGGTACGGACACTTTGAGTTTTTAGTGATGTCGTTTGGGTTGACTAATGCCCCGACAGCATTTATGGACTTGATGAACAAGATATTCCAAGATTTCTTGGATAAATTTGTAATCGTCTTCATTGACGACATCCTGGTTTACTCCAGAAGTGAGGCCGAGCACGAGGAACACTTGGCAATTGTGCTATCGACTCAGAAACAACACCGATTGTACGCCAAGTTGTTGAAGTATGAATTCTGGTTGAGCAGGATTAACTTCCTAGGCCTTGTGTCGGCAGAAGGAGTGTCCGTGGATCCAGCCAAGATTCTGGCAGTGAAAGAATGGCCGAGACCGAGAAATGCCAGTGAGGTACGGAGTTTTATTGGGTTAACTAGTTATTACAGAAAGTTTATCAAGGGATTTTCTGTGATAGCGAAGCCTATGACCAGCTTAACGAGGAAAGACATCAAGTTCAAGTGGTCTGAAGCTTGTGAGGTGAGTTTTAAGACACTTAAGCAGAAATTAACCACTGCTCCTCTGTTAGTATTGCCAATTGAAGACGGCAAATTCAGCGTATACTGTGATGCGTCCAAGGTCGGCTTGGGATGTGTATTAATGAAAGAAAGGAAAGTAGTGGCATACGCATCCAGACAATTGAAGAACCATGAACAAAACTACCCTACACATGACCTCGAGTTAGCGGCAGTTGTATTTGCGCTGAAAGTATAGAGACACCACTTGTACGGGTGATCATGTGAGGTGTTTTCGGATCACAAAAGCCTGAAGTACATATTTACCCAGAAAGAGTTAACATGAGACAAAGACGGTGGTTAGAATTTGTGAAAGATTACAATGTTGAGATTAAATACCACCCGGGTAAAGCTAATGTGGTAGCTGATGCATTGAGCAGGATGCCAGCTACTATGCAACCGGCTATGTTGGCAGTATCAATGCCTTTGAGGACAGAGATACAGAAGTTCGATATGGAGATAGTTTTTGGGCTATCGACCATGCTAGCGGACTTGACATTACGGCCCACCGTCTTGGACCAAATTAAGGAAGCCGAGAAGATCAGTTCAAAGAAAATGGCTGATATAGTTAGCAAGTTACCTATGGCTTCTTCCGATTTCAGTTATTCGGGAGATAGAATTCTGAAGTTCAAAGATAGGTGGTATGTACCGAGAGACGAAGAGCTACGAAAGAACATCTTGTCGGAAGCCCACTCATCTTCTTTCTCTATGCATCCTGGAAGCACAAAGATGTATCAAGACTTGAAACTTCACTTCTGGTGGCCGAATATGAAGAATGAAGTAGCCAAATATGTGGAGTCTTGCATGATATGTCAACAAGTCAAAGCTAAACATCAACGACCAGGTGGAACGCTTCAGCCTCTTCCGATCCCCAAATGGAAGTGGGAGAATATCACTATGGACTTCGTTGTTGGCCTACCGAGGACGGAAAAAGGCCATAATAGCATATGGGTCATAGTAGACAGATTGACGAAGTCGGCCCATTTTCTACCTGTGAAGACGACATTCTCCATGGATCAGTATGCAGAACTATACATTAGCGAGATCATCAAGCTGCATGGGGTGCCAGTGTCAATTGTATCTGACCGGGACCCTAGATTCACTTCGAGATTCTGGAAAAGCTTGCAACACTCCTTGGGTACCAAGCTAAACTTCAGCACAGCCTTTCACCCATAGACTGACGGACAATTTGAGAGAACGGTCCAAATACTAGAGGATATGTTAAGGTCGTGCGTGCTGAAATTTCGTGCTCCTTGGAGTAGATACTTGCCGTTAGTGGAATTCGCTTATAATAATAGCTACCAGACTACGATCGACATGGCTTCTTATGAAGCTCTTTACGGCAGGAAGTGTAGATCCCCATTGTGTTGGGATGAAGTCGGAGAAGCCAAGCTTATCGGCTCTGAGTTATTACAGCAGATTTCCGAGGTGATTGCTGTTATCAGACAATGAATAAAAATTGCTCAGAGTCGACAGAAGAGTTACTCGGACCATAGGAGAAGAAACTTAGAGTTCGCTGAGGGCGATGAAGTATTCTTGAAAGTGTCACCTTTCAAGGGCGTAATGAGATTCGGTAAGAAAGGAAAGCTTAACCCATGGTTCATTGGACCTTTTCCCATCTTAAAGCATGTAGGAACCATGGCTTACAGACTACAGTTTCCAGCGTCAATGGATGGGGTTCACAATGTTTTTCATGTTTCGATGCTGAGAAAATATGTATGAGATCCAACCCAGATCGTGGACCATGTGGACTTTGATATCATGCTGACGCTGACATATGAAGAAAGGCCCATACAGATATTGGATACTTCACTCAAGGTGTTGTGCAACAAGGTAGTCCCATTGGTGAAAGTTTTATGGCGCAATCATAATGTGGAGGAAGCCACATGGGAAAGACAACAAGATGTTAGAGCTTAATATCCGGAGCTATTCGCTTAAGCAAATTTTGGGAACAAAATTTTGTTAAGGTGGGTGAAATGTAACAATCAGAATTTTACCTATATAATTATTCCCCGAATAATTAAGCGGAGTTACTCTGATGTTAATGCAATGACTATTTTTAATGAAATTGTCGACATGTTCAATTGAATAAGAGTGATTCGTAAAACCGATTCGACGAACTAAATAGTAATTTAGTTAAAAACCAATAGTTAGAAATGCATGGAGGGATAAATTGGGAAGGAATTAAGGTAGGTGGGAGGGAGCCAATGGATGGTTGCCAAATGTCCATAACTTGCTGAGAAACCTACATATTGTCTTCTCTTTTACGTAAACCTTCATTTTCATCATCCTCTCTGTTCTCTCTTTCAGGCGATTGAGACAAACTTCCAAAAATCTTGTTTCACCTATTTCTTCTGTTTCCTTTAGCAAAGGTAATAATCTAACCTAGTTAACGAGTTTAAACAAGTTAAGATGTGAGTTTTGAGGAAGTTTAGGGTTAAGGTATTTTGGAGAAAACTCACTGTTTTTGTATGAAAACACGTTGGTTTGTTTTCTAAAGGTTTGAATGGAGTTTGCTGCATATTTTACTAAGTTGTTAGTTAGCATTTGCAGCTCTGTTTATTTCTTTACGTGCATGTTTTAGGTCCGTGCATAACCGAGATGTTCAAGACTTGCAACTCTACAACAACAGGTAAGTTCATACGTATAGGTTTGGCCCTACAATACGAAGGTACTAGGTTTTATGTTATTGGAATTTTTGTTGGGTAGTTAAATCATAGGTTATGTTTTAGGTTAAGTGTGTTCTGTTTTATATCCTGCTTATTATTCTGTCGCCTGACTATGAATGTTCATGCATACACGTTTTCTCTTAAAGTCATGAAAATGTTTTCTGCACACGGTTTGAAGTTAAGTAAGATAAAACCTGTAATGAAATGTATGGTTAAGTGTGGACGAGGACTGGCATCCTGTCATGTACTCCTGTTGCGCCAGCTTTTCTTCCCACTTATACCTTCCTGTCCAGTGAAATGTAATGTAATGTTCATGTATTTGAAAATGTTCATGCATAGCACATGCATCACTTTGCATTGTATGTTCTTACTGAGCTCTAGACTCATAGTTGAATTCCCTGTTGTAGGTATGGATCCTCCAGAAGAGGACATTGTGCTTCAAGATGATGAGTTGATGTAGTTGGCAGGATGAGCTCACGGGGTGGTTGCTGCAGTCAGACAAATATATTTCTTGTGAGAATGTATTTTTCTAAAGTTATGTCAAGTTCTGTACAGCCTTTGGGATTTTAAAACGATGTACAAACTTTCTGTTGATGTATTTAAAACCTCTGTTTGACAGTTGTATCTATGTTTTGAAAACATTCTGGAACTGCTTGAGTTCTCCCTTTTAGGTTGTGCATGGATGGTTTCAAATTTTCGAGCTATCCATGCAGTTTGTTTTCTTGAATCTCTGTCATTTGTAAAGTATGTTTTACAACCTTGTTTTGAATCAGGTTTTGAAGGTCTGAAACTTTTTATGCCTTCTGTTTTATGTTCCCTGTTTATATGTCTTCCTGTTAAATGTTGCCAATTCTGTCTTTAAAACTACATCTTCCAATCACATCCCCCGCTGCCCTTTAGAAATCACATCTACCGCTGCCCTTTAAAAATCACATCCACCGCTGCCCTTTAAAAATCACATCCACCGCCGCCCTTTAAAAATCACATCCACCGCTGCCCTTTTAAAATCACATCTACCGCTGCCTTTAAAATCACTTCCACTGGTGAACAGTTCATTTATGTCTGTAATTCACTTCCACTGGTGAACAGTTCATTTCTTTCTTTAGTTCACTTCCACCGGTGAACAGTTCATTTCTGTCTGTAGTTCACTTCTACCGGTGAATAGTTCATTTTCTGCCCAGTTTGGCTACATCTTTCGCCTGACGTCATCGACCCCTATCTTCCGCCTGACGTCATGTGCTTACTTCTTCCGCTCCGTTTTATTTACATCTTCCGCCTGACGTCATCCACCCACATCTTCCGTCTGACGTCATCTGCCTACTTCTTCCGCCCCGTTTTACTTACATCTTCCGCCTATATCACCCGATTCTATCATTCACTGTAACATTCTCCCAGTATACCTTTCAGTTTATATTCTTCATTTACTTTCACTGCATGTATTTTATCACGTTTCCTCTACATGCCCGTCGTCCATCCAGTCTTTCATTTAAGTGTTCCAAGTATTCTGATTGCCTTCTGTAATTCATTCTGCAGTCCGGTTTAACTGTTTTCCCATTTTGCTTTTAAATCCAGAGAAGGTTTTCTCTCTCTGTAAAGTTTTAAGGGTTAGTTTGTTTTTTTTTTTAAAAGTTCAGTCTGCTCTGTTTATCAAAAAAAAAAAAAAAAAAAAAAAAATCCCGTTTTGAATATCCCGGAGTGATGGCTCCTCGGGCCCCGATTGGGTCGGGGGGGGGGGGGGGGGGGGGGGGGCGTCACATATAGTGTCTTCATCACTCAAACAATTATCTTTGACCTTCCAAATTATAAATAGGAACATTAATTGTCTTGACACCGTTTTTTTTGACAAACTATACATTTGGTAATATGTCAAAATGTCACGTTGCAATATAATATCTCGAAGAAATTATTGAAACATTGTACCACTTGGAATATCATGAAATCCCTTATTAGGTGTTGCTAATATTACACAAAATGAATGTCATATACTAGTGTATTATCACAATGGTTGTTCATAAACTTACTCAACTCTATCAAGGGTGGTAACGCTTTCAAAAAGCCATTTGGAACTATACTAATAATCTCCATTGAATTTTCCCTATTTTTTATAATTCATTCATTTCTTAAATCTCCCTCCATAATCTCTTCAAAAGTAATTGCACATGTTTAGCCATCACTTTCTCTATACAATCATGATCCATAATCTCTTCAAAAGTAATTGCACATGTTTAGCCATCACTTTCTCTACACAATCATGATCTTTGGAGGTTTCTTCTCTCAGGACAACCTTCTTCATATATTTGAAATTCCATTGATTTAGAACCCATCATGAGCACGGACTCTTCATGGGAATAGATAACTTCTACTTCCATTTCTTCATTTTCTTTTAACTATTCTTCTTCAACTCTTTCTTTACATCACAATGCTAACCATACTATTTGATGTTTATCAATTGTTGTTTGTGACAGAAGATTCTAGTATGCTTAAATTCAAAACATTTGGATATCAATCGAACTCAAATATTTTGATGAGTCCCTTTTCTTTAGATCATACAATACTTAGTCTCATGTTTGATATATGTTGAGTATTTTCTAATATAAGTGCACATATCAAACAAGTAATAAAGTGATTTAATAAACTATCTTTCTCTCAAGGAAATGGTACCCTTAATTTGTTAGGTATTAGGTTTTTAATCTATTTAATTTTATCTAAACAAAACAAATTTTAGATCTTTTAGCGTAAACTCAAAACTTTATTAATTAATTAAATGTCGAAACGCTAGGATCTCATACTCCCATCCACGATAACTTAAATCTCACCTCACCCTTTTTAACCTCCTTGTCATCTAAATTTGTTATGCATTTTATATATAAAACTCTCTCAATATTTTGTAAACATATTATGGTAATTATACTCTCGTATTCCTATGAGAAGTCTATTAGGATTAGACGTCCTAATCCATCTGTAACGAACAATCGAGAAACCAAAAAAGAAAACGAGAAAATAATGGACACTGAATTTTACGTGGAAACCCGAGAAGGAAAAAAACTACGGGTAGATAAGAGAATCACTAATATTAAATTCAGTACAATGAATTTTGCGACTCAAGTATTAATATATAGAGAAAATGTAAAACCTTAATATTGATATACGGGCCCGACCCGACCCAACTAGAATTCGGGTGACATCAAATTCTAAAAATCTCCACCTTGACACGAATTCCACATGAGATATCCAACGGGCTACTCGGCTCAACCCAAAGCAAATTCAGCACACCGAACTCTGAAAATCTTCACCTTCAAAGAAATTCTAGTGCAAGGAAACAAATCTGCAAAACTCCATTAAAAATAAGCTCATCTACCACAAAAGCCCTAGATGGGCTAACACAGTATCTGATACTGTTCAAGTTTAAGTCCCTCTTAAACTTGAGAGACTTACTTGAGAATAAATCGCATCTCCTCCTCCACGATATCACTGAACTATCAGAGTTGTCGCAACAAACTGCATCTGAACATGTTAAAAACTCCACACAGGAATCGTTACCCTCGAATACATTCAATGCATAACCCACAGTTTCATCATATGGTCCCAAATTTTTAACCTTTCACATGGTTCTGCTTTTGACGATACCATTCTGACGTGAAACTGAAACTGGTGACTGAACATCTGTAATAGGTTGACTCACCAGCTCTGATGTACCCTCAAATCCTAACATAAACTTTACCTGAGAACTTGACTTCTTTCGAGTCTTCTCAACATTTCTCTTAGAAGGTGAATTCACAAACTTTGTAGCCTTATTACCTACCACATTGACTGTGGAATCCGCGATCTTTGCGTGCATCACATATAATGATGAACATTTTTCTCCTCTCACCATGATCAATGAACTTTTGGTAAGGTTCTATTTTCCATCACGAAAGGTGTTGTCAAACCCTTCGTCGTCGAGCTTGCAAGTCAAGACCAAATTCTTGCGGATATCGGGGATTAGCTTCACACCTCTCAAAACCAAGGTGTTGCCGATGTTGGTCTCCAAACGCACATCTCCCATATCAATGACTTTTGCAATGCCACCATTTCCCATCCTCACACTTTCAAAGTCATTCGAAGTGTAGGACGTAAAGAAATTCCTCCGCGAAGTGGCATGTATTGAAGCGCCACTATCGATCACCCAACTCGTATCTTGGCAAGCAAAATTTACGACATCCTCGTCGTACACACTAAAGAACTCCTCGGTGGCAGTGGCTACCTCCTCGCCTGTGTCACCCTCTTCGGACATCTTTTCCTTTCACTTGGCATTCAGATTTTCCCGAAGAAGCTTTCGACAAAATCTCTTAATGTGTCATTTCTTTCCACGATGATAACACTCAAAGTTGGCGCGTTTTCCAAACTTGCTCTGACTTCGATTTCTATTGCCCGAACCTTTACTTTGACTCCTGCCCCTATTTTCGACATTTAGAACTGAGCCTTTCGATGTTTCACCAGAATTAATCTTACGAACCTTCTTGGTAAAAATACGATCCCTCACATCGGTGAATACCAATTTCGCGCTTCTAACTGAGTTACTAACTACTGCCCTCATAGGCTCCTAGCTATTTGGTAGAGGCGCCAAGAAAATTAGGGCACGAACCTTATCCCTAAAATCAATTTCCACTTATAGCAATTGATTCACAATCTGTAGCACCCGGTTCTATTAAACCAATTTCTATTCTGTTATTTAATAGTAAACATGTTGTGGAGAAAATTGAGGGAAGTATTAATTAGGTTAATGGGTTACTAAGTAAGGGCATAGTGATAAATTGAGAACTTATAATAGATAACCTATTTAAGGAAAGAGGCTTTGTGATTAAATGCACTGTAGCTGCCACAATTTCCTTGTTTTTCCCTCGGTCTTCAGCTCAAGCAGCAGAGCTCTCTAGGTGATTCTTCCATTCGATTTTCTCCCAAACTAGGTGAGTTCTATTTCGATTCCTTGCTGCATTGGTAGCTATCGATGATTAGGGGAGAGTATAAGTGTGAGTTCCGAGATTGCTATGAGCAAACTAGTTCGGGTCATTGTGGTAAATCGGGAATGCACAATGAACTAAGCTTCCAAACTAGTTTCCTTAAATTTCTAGCGGTGTAGAATGAAGATTGGAGAAAGTTTAATGTATGCTTTGTTTATGATTTTAGGATTGAATAAGCTCTCGAAGTAGCCAATCACCGAGACGTTTTTCCCGGAGACCAGGTAAGTAAAGTCTGCTTGTGCCTTCAGGCCTACATCACAAAACAGTAGGATTATGTGTGTTTGAATGTTTGTATGTCATGCATCATATTTTGAAAATTTATGCGAAAATGAATTTACATGAAATGGCATGGTAAGGAATGAACAGACAGTAACAGTGGTTAAGGAGACTAATCCGCCCCTTAACCGAGAGAGAGGATGTATGACTTTGGGGAAAGTGATCCAAACCTCAATTTCACAGGGGGATCAGATCAGTTTGTTAAGGGAACTAATCCGCCCCTTAATCAAGAGAGAGGATGTATGACTTTGGGAGAAGTGATCCAACTCCCAATTTCACAGGGGGATCAGATCAGAAACGATGCATATGCAACTGAGATGAGAAAGTAGAAACCGCATATATTAGGAGTTTATGTTTTAGCATTTCATTTCATTATCTCTTTACTTACTTAGCATTAGGCTAATAGATGAGTTTTGTGATGTAGGTGAAGAAGTGACAGCATGTGTGTTCACTGAGTTTGCTGAGGACTAGTCTGGTTGGAGGAGTGCATCGATGTAACAATCTGGCAACTGATGGGACGGTTTAACTGATGCCAGTAGTTGTGAAGGTTTAGTTGACAATGTTTCAATTTAAGTACGTTGAGATTTTATGACAGTAGTAGTTTTAATGTTTTTGGAATACATCTTGAGGCTTTTCTGCTAATGATACTCTGTCAGTTTAATAGTGGTTTTACCATATTTCGGAGTAATGCACTGATTTAAATAGTTTTGAATGGTTTTTAGTAAAATGTTCATGTTCTACTGGTAGTAGGAGTTTTCTTGTTAGAGTGAAATTGTTGCTAAGCTGTTTTCGTCGAGTATTTTGATCTATCGGTAGATGATGTCTATCGGCAGATGTAGAGTTGTTATTCTGTTGTCATCGGATGATGTCTTTAGTAAAATCCATCGGATGATGTCTTCAAATAAAGCCATCGGATGATGTCTTCAGTAAAAGTCATCGGAATATGCCTTCTGTAGAAGTTTTGTCGTTTAGTGATCGGCAGATGTCGTGTATTAAACCTATCGGATGATGTAGTAGAAGTTTTGTCGTTTAGTGATCGGTGGATGTCGGGTATTAAACCTATTGGATGATGTAGTAGAAGTTTTGTCGTTTAGTGATCGGTGTACACAGTTTGTTCTTTCGGAAGACGTGAGTAAAAGATTTGTCGTCTTGTGATCGGTAGAGGTTGGATGAACGATTCATCCGGCTGACGTCATCGGTAGATGTGGGTAGCAAAAATTGTCGTTTTGCGTTCGGCAGAGGTTGGATGAATGATTCATCCGGCTGACATCATCGGTGGAAACCTTCGGTTTATTTCTGCCCTTTTGTTGACTTCATTCAGCGGATGATGTGTTTGACTTTTATGAACTTTAAGTATTTCACGCGTAAGCCTTCGTCTCTTCCGGCCGAATTCTTTTCTTAATATTTTTAACTGAATATTCGAACACTGTTTATAGTTTTGCTTAACTTCGCTTTGCTCAAAGATTTTCCGCTGCAAGTTTTTGTGTTTTTAGCAAACGTTCAAATTTGACTTTCGAGCGAAATTTTAAATTTGGTCCGAAATTTTCTAGTTATGTTCGGGTTCATGAGTAACGAACCGGGTTTATAAAACTCGGGGCGTTACACAATCGTATTGAATTCATTCAAATGCGCTGCAACAAAAGTACCATCAACCATCTTCAGATTAAAGAGTTTCTTCATCAGAAATATCTTATTATTCACGGAGGGTTTCTCGTATATATCAGATAGAGTCTTCATCAGACTCGCAGTGGTCTTCTCCTTCGCCACATTGTGCGCAATGTTTTTTTATTAGCGTTAATCGGACAACTCCCAAAACCTTTATGTCAAGGAGATTCCATTCACCGTCTTCCATCTTCTCTGGTTTCGCAGTCAAAGGAAGATAAAGTTTTTTTCCGTACAAGTAATTCTCGATTTGCATTCTCTAGAATGCGAAATCTATCTCATTGAATTTTCCAATAACGTGTCATGTACTATCGTCGTTTGCCATCATTATCAAAAACTCCATTTTAAAAATCAGAATAAATCCCGCAAAATATTTTGAACCAACAAAAATCGTCTAAAAAATTCAGAAATTCAAGATAACCCAGAAATATTCCCCAGTCAAAAACAGAATCCAAATATTTCTAATATTGAAAATCAACCAAAATTTTCACTTTGAATTTCTTCACTGTTCACCAAGAACAGATCTTCTACCCGGAAAAAGCAAGAAAAACACACGTTTCTTTGTATTTTCCTTCACGTGGCCCAAGGCAAACTCATAAACCAAAGTCTTCTTCTTCTTGTTGAAGAAGACGCTGCAATGAGAGATTCTCTCTCTGTTAATCCTCTTGGCGTTCTACCACGGCAACCCACCTCTCTCTCCCTTCAGTTTTTCTCCCTCAGTTAGTCAACGGAGAACGCACACGGAGATAGTTCGCCGGCGTCTAGGACTAGATGGGTTTCTCTTCTTCCTTAGAGAACAACGACGTGGAAAGGAAATTTCCCCTTCAACGGCGACGGACGGTGGTGGTGTGACAGCCCAAATCCGGAACCCGATCGGGGTACGAGATCGGAGCCATCACTCCGGGACAGTGGACGGAAAACGGTGACTATTTTTTTTTTGAACATAAACAGGATGAGCTTTAAAAGTAAACTCATAAACTTTTCAGAGGAAGGGAAAAACATCCCCTGTATTCGAAAACGAAACGGGAAACAGAATAATATTAGGAGACGGGCTTCAGAAATAAATGACAGAATTAAAGGATAAAGCAGGAAGCAGAAATACATAAGCTGGCGGAAGTCGTAGTTTAAAGGACAAACAGAATACTGTTGGGCGGTGGATGCAAATTAAACCGGAACGGTGGATGTCAATTAATGAGACAACGAACCGGAACCGGTGGATGTAATTAAACTAAATCAGGTGATACAATTAAATCAGGTGGAAGATGTGAGCTGACGTCAGGCGGAAGATGCATTTGCAAAGACGGAAATAAGGATGACGTCAGGCGGAAGATACAGGCAACAGACGGAATTCGGATGAAATGATGACGTCAGCAGAAAGATGGGTGACGTCAGCCGGAGGATACAGACAATAAATGAAATCAGACGAGGTGATGACGTCAGTCGGAAGATGGATGACGTCAGCCGGAAGATACAGATAGAAACTGTGAATGAACTGGGCGGAAGAGATAAGCCGGCGGTGGATGTCGAATAAGACAAGACAGATGACGTCACCGGAAGATGTAATTACACTGGCGGAAGACTTGGGTGACGTCAGCCGGAAGACGGAGTTTTAAACTGGACGGAAGACTTATGCTGACATCAGCCGGAAGACATAAATACACTGGGCGGATGACCTTGATGACGTCAGCCGGAAGACATAGTTTTAAAGGCAAAATTTGATAACTTTTAACAGAAATACACCCGGGCGGAGAGCGTAAAACATAAGACATAAACGTCTCAGATTCTCAAACCACATCAAAACATGGTTCTCGAGCATGACAGAAACTTAAATATTTCACTCTGCATAGATAGCTCAAAAACCAGAGACCATCCAGGCATAGACTAACAGAAATATCCCAAACCATCTCAGAATACTTCAGAACATAATTAACTGTCAAATACAGTGCAAACAGAAGGTATGAAAATTGTAGACTTTCAATACCTGAATTCAAAACAAGATTGTAAAACGTACTCTACAATATACAGATTCAATGAAACAGACTGCATGGATAGTTCCAAAACCAGAAGTCATCCATGCACAAACAAACTAACAGAAATGTCCCCAAACAATTTCAGAAACATTCAGAATTTAAACTTAACTGTCAAATACAGTGGTTTCTAAAACTGAGAAGTCAGAACTTGTACATTGTTTTAAAATTTGAGGATCAGTACAGGACCTAACATATATTTGCAGAATCTACCAAAAGAGAAGTTTTTACAGAGTTTTACCACAAAACCAGAATTTCATAAAACTTTACAATATAAACTATATTTTAAAAACTTGAACCTCAGAACAAAATTATGTCTAATTGCAGCAACCACCCTGTGAGCTCGATCCACCAGTTACATCAGATCATCATTTTGAGGAACAAGGTCCTCGGTTTCAGGTTCAGTACCTACATCAGAGAGTTCACCTATGAGTCTAAAACTCAGTAAGGACATAATCAGAATGCAGTGATGCAAAATGCTATGCATGCAGTTTTTCAGAAATATGGTGACAGTACAGAGCATTAAGTTACAGTGGCAGTAGAATTAAGTGGAGCTTATAGGGGAATTGGCAAACAGTGGGGGAGGGGGAGGGTGCACTATAAGGCACAATCAGGGATACAGTATAGTAAACAGTTCTGGGGCCAGTCCCCGTCTCGCACTTAACCTGGTACATTTTAGTCGGATTTTATCTTGTTTAGTTTCAAACAGAGTACAAAAAACAATTGCATGTCTTTCAGAGAAAACGTGTATGCATGAACGGTGCTTGAACTTAAACAAGCAGACAGCAGAAATAAGAGGTAAATCGAAGCCAGACATTTCAGAACATAGACTATAACCTTTCTACCCAAAACAACCCGACAGAACAAGAAACCTAGTACCTCCGTGATGTAGGGCCTTAAGGGCCAACCTACGGTTATGAACTTACCTGTTATCCACGATGCAGTTAGCCGGAAAGTCTCGGAAATGTTCGAACCTGTACATGTACGTTAAGAAAATAAACAAGCTGCAAATGCTAACAAATAAGTCAGAAGAGTCTGTTCCAAACTCATTCAAACCCTTAGAAAACAAACCGGTGTGTTTTCATCCAAAGACAGTGAGTTTTTCACAAAATACCATAACCCTAAACTTCGGGAAAAACCCACATTAAACTTGTCCAAACTTGTTAGCATTAGTAGATGTTTACCTTAGCAGAGGAGCAGAAGAAAATCTGAGGAGATCGAAGTAAATCTTCGATGGTTGCTTGTCGACTAGAAGAGAGAATACCGAGAAGAGAATGAAGAGAGAGCAGAGCAGAGAAGTGAAGAGGATCTCGCGTGGGAGGAAGAACTTAACTTCCTCAACAAGCTGCCATGTGTCAGCTATCCATTGACTATTTCACACCAACCTTAATTTCTCCCCAATTTACCCTTCATGCATTTCAACTTAGTGTTTTGGTTTAGTTACACATTAGTTTGGTTCACCCCACACTACATGCTCCAAAACTTCACAGCAAAATAGTTATTGTATTTATGGCAATTTAAATCCATACAATAATTCAACAGATTATTACATGGCAAAAATGCTGGGTGTTACAGGTAGAGTTTCTCCTCCTTGTCTTCTGCTTTGCGGACGATCGCTCGTCGGCTCTTCTTCACGAACGACGGTGATTCCTCTCCTGATCGGCGACGATAGCTTCCCTCTCCCAGGGTTGCTGCTTTCCATTCTCTATTCTTCACAGTAAGAACAACAACATTTTTTTTATTTCCAATTTCTTTTTCCCCAAAAGTTTTGAAAATTTCACGCACAGAAATTGCAAACCCGAAATTTCGTTCGATACCTTCAAAAAAATCCAAATATGATTTTTCGAAACCTTCAACCTGAATCTCTAATACTAGTTATCTGGATTAGATGCCTTAATCTACCTGTAACAAACGATCAAGAAAAAGAAAAAGAAAAAGAAAACGAGAAAATAATAGACATAGAATTTTACGTGGAAACCCTAGAAGGGAAAAAACTACGAGCAGATGAGAGAATCATTAATATCAAATTCAGTACAATGAGTTTTGCGACTCAATCATCAATATATAGAGAAAACGTAAAATCCTAATATTGATATACAGATCTGACATTTCCCAACTAGAATTCGGATCACACCAAATTCTAACAAATTCAATTAACAAAACCCAATAAAAATCATTGCTTTTTATGGTTACTAATAATGCTATATTTTAGAGTTATTCTACCAAGGGTTTGTATAGATTTGATTAATTAAAATATAATTGTTCTACCTATTTTTACAGAAAATAGCAAATTTGGTTACAAGAAAGCATATTTCCGAGTTTAGAGAAGTATTTTGTGAAATTAGTTAACTTTCTATCGTTTTATAAATATTTTTGGTTGATTCTAATGATTTATTTTATTTTTGAAAAAAAGATACCATCCATGTGCATAAAGAATAGAGAAGAAATTTTTTGATAAGTTACGACAAGATTTAAGAGAATCAATGTGGAGTCTTCCGGTACTTCAAATACAATATTGTCTGCTTTGGACCGGAGTCCGCACATATTTGTTCTTAGAGTTAAGTCAAAATACGTTATAGTAGATAGGAAGGGAAACTCTACTTAGAAAACACTTAATTTTTACTCTCCTAAGCGAATTGAGATTGTGCACCCCTACTGATATGGACTAGGCCCCCTATAATCAACAAAATTTTGAGTCGTCTTTGTATTCACATGGTGGGTTACCACAATCTACTTGGATTCTTGACGCTCAAGAAAGAAGATTTTTGGAAATTTAACAAAACAATATGTTAAGATTAGAATATTCAAGCTTGAATTTGCATCAGTAAATAAGTTAGCGCCACTCCTCTGCAACACAAGTAGTCCCTCAACCCAACAAAAGTAATAGAATAATTTTTAAAATATATGAATTAATTTATATTGATTATTATATTTGTATTTTAGATTATTCTTTATTAAATTAATAGATTTATTTTTACTATTTATGAAAATTTTATATTATTATATAAATTATATATATGTGATCCAAAATATAAAGAGTAATAATTAAAATAATTCTGTGACTTATATTTGAAATATAGAGTCTGCAAATAATTCATAGTCATTATTTTTTGTTATCCCATTAAGAATGTATAGTCATATTCGACTATATATGTAACGCCCCGAATTTTATAAACTCGGTTCGTTACTCATAATACTGAACCGAACCATGACATTTTGAGAACATTTTAAAAAAACTTTACTCAACGGTCCAAATTCGTCATTTAAAAAAAAGACATCAAAACTTGCTGCGGAAGATCGTTTGAATAAAACACTGTTTATTAAAATAATAGCGATAATCAGCCGGAAGAGCCGAGGGCATAAGGATGTTGAATATATATATAAAAAAATATTAAATTTGAACACATCAACCGATCACGTCCACCGCTCGCATCTGCCGAACGACATCTGTCATTCAACATCTGCAGAACGACGCATCGATCATTCACGTCCACCGCTCAACAGTAATCCATTTACATCCCCCGCTACACATTTGCCATTCGACATGTCGACAACTCACATCTACCGCTCACTTCTACCGCTCATGTCTGCTAAATGACAACCTCTACCGATGACATCAGCCGAATGACTCATGCATCCAACATCCCCCGCTCAACAGTAACACTCATCATCCACCGATAGACAACATCTACCGATAGACTACTCAACATCCACCGATAGACAACATCTACCGATAGACTACTCAACATCCACCGATAGACAACATCTACCGGTGAACAGTAACTCTCAACATCCACCGATAGACTACAGAACAGCGTAACAAGCCTTAACACTCTAAACAGAAAAACAACTTCGACTGCTAAAAGAAAGTTGTAATTTTACTGAAATCATTCAAAACAACCTGACCCAATGAAATGCTTAAAAACCAGTAAGAATCACAGTTAGAACCAACAATGTATCATTTTCCAAGAAGTCTCAAACATGTACCAGAATTACTAAAAACTGTCACTGTCATTAAAATTCTCGGTATAGTTAAACTGAACAACTGTTCACTAAGCTTTCACACCTACTGCCACAAGTTAAACCGCCCCATCAGTTTACCAAGTCGATGCATGAATGTACTCCTTCAACCAGCCTAGTCCTCGACATTCTCAGAGAACACACCTGCTGACACCTCTTCACCTACATCACAAAACTCATCTATTAGCCTAATACTAAATAAGTAGAGCAAAATATGAAATGATATGCTGAAACATAAATCTGTAACGCCCCGAATTCTCTGAACCCGGTTCGTCACACAAAACCCGTACACGAACTAAAAACTTCATTCATAATTTAAAATTTTGCAGCGGAATTAATTTAAGTAACTTAGAGTTAAACAAAACCATAAAGTGTTTGGATAATCGGATAAAATGTTCGAGATAAATCGATCAAAAGAAATAAAGGTTTAAATCACAAAACACTATTAAAACTCTAAAGACCACCACATCTGCCGGTGGAAAAAATCAACGGAAGAAGCAGACACAGCAAATATAAGACTCCTGCCGATGACGTGGACCTGAAGACTTGGAACTGAAAGACATTTCTCGGCGGGCTGCACCTACCGATGACGTCAACACGATTTCATTTGCCGATGACGTCAACACAATTTCATCTGCCGATGACGTCAGCACAACTTCATCTGCCGATGAAGTCAACACCACTTCATCTGCCGATGAAGTCAACATGATTTCATCTGCCGATGACGTCAGCACAACTTCATCTGCCAATGAAGTCAACATGACTTCATCTGCCGATGAAGCCAACACGACTGCACATACAACTTCAACTGCCGATGAAGTCAACATGACTTCATCTGCCGATAGAAATGGGTCTGTATCTATCGATAGAAATAAGGCTACATCTTCCGATGCCTTTACTGAAGACATCATCCGATAGAAATTTGGATACACCTACCGATAGACATCTCCTTCCGGTAGGTTCAAACTACTCAACTTCTGCCGATAGAATGCATCTACCGACAGATAACAAAACACATCCCATCTACCGATAGATTCAGGGCGATATTCTGGCTACTCCTAATTATACAATATAACTCCATTTATGAAAAAGAATCTATTTGCCTTACTGAAATCACTCAGAAAAGGATTCAAACCCATGTATTGCTTAAAATCCAACAAGTGCAAATCTTCAAACCTCAGCGGAATGCCATTATCAAATAATAAAACTCAATTTGTTCAAAACACTAAAATCATTACTGTTATGAAAACTCGATCCATCTAAAATAAAGCATTGATAATAAAACCTTCACTCCAACAGACATCAATTAAACTGCCCCATCAGCTGCCAGAACATTGTGTGGATGCACTCCTTCAACCTAACTAGCCTTCTGTGAACTCAGTAAACACACCTGCTAAAGCTTCTTCACCTACATCACAAAACTCATCTATTAGCCTAATGCTAAGCAAGTAAAGCAATAGTGAAATGAAATACTGAATCATAAATTCCTAAACATGCAGTTTCTACTTTTCTCATCTCAGTTGCATATTCATCGTTTCTGTACAGATCCCCCTGTGAAATTGGGAGTTGGATCATTTCTCCCAAAGTATAAATATCCACTGGCTCGTTAAGGGTTGGATTAATTCCCCTAACAGCAAATCTGATACTCATAACTGTTCAGATCCCCCTGTCGGATTGGGAAGCGGATCACTTTTCCCAAAACCTCAATCCACTGGCTCATTAAGGGTTGGATTAATTCCCTTAATAGCAAATCTGCTTCACGTACTGTTTCAATCTGTTCATTCCTTGCCGATTCAAAATCATGTAAATTCATTTTCGTACATTTCAAAATATGATGCATGACAACTGGAAATAAGCACACGAACATACATTAATCCTACTGTTTTGTGATGTAGGCCCGAAGGCACAAACAAACTCTACTTACCTGGTCTCCTGGAAATCGCTCGGTTTCAACTACTTGAAAGCCCTGTTCACCTAGTGTCATAAACAGAACACTAATCAGAACTTCACTAAATCTCATCCCACACCATTCACGAATCTAAGGAGCTAGCTTAGAACTTCGGGCCATCGCACATTCTTGGTTCAGCACTAAACTCGAACTCAGCTCACTCACAACATTCACCAAGTTACACACGCATTGCACTCCCGCTATCTACTCACTATAATATCGAGAAGATGAATGGAAAACTTACCTAGGTCGAAGGTGAATCTCGCGGGGAAGATCGCCTAGAGAGCTCGTCTGCCTGAGTTGAAACCCGAAGAGGAAATGGTATGAAATGGTGGCGGCTACAGTGCATTAAACCCAACCCTCTTCCCTTAAATACGTTATCCACTCTTTGAAAATTGCAATTTACTCTAATGCCCTTTGCCAAGTTATTTAATAACCCTACTTAATTTATTGACTAATAAAGTGTATTTTATTAATAATAAAAGAGCTGGTTCGATAGGGCCGGGTGCTACAATCTACCCCCCTTAAAAGAATTTTGTCCTCAAAATTCAGTACCTGAATAACTCCGGATGTTGTTCCATCATGTCTTGCTGGCGTTCCCAAGTTGTCTCCTCCATGTTCTAATTGCACCATAAGACTTTCACTAGTGGAACCTCTTTGTTGCGCAATATCTTCACTGCATGGTCTAATATCTTTACTGGTCTCTCTTCATAGGCAAGGGTAGGATGAATCTCAAGGTCTTGCTGTTCCATGACTTGATATGGACTCCTAATGCATTTCTTCAACATAGACACATGGAACACACTGTGTATTCCATCCATAGATGCCGGTAGTTGCAACTGATAGGCTGCTCTCCCAACTCTCTTCAGAATAGTGAACAGTCCAATAAACCTGGGGTTCAACTTTCCTCTCTTTCCAAATCTCACAACTCCCTTGAAAGGTGACACCTTAAGAAAAACTTCATCACCTACCTCAAATTCCAGTTCCTTTCGTCTTTTGTCTGCATAGCTTTTCTGTCGGCTTTGAGCTGTCAGGATTCTTTAACGGATAAGAGCAATCTTTTCTACTGTCTGTTGCACAATTTCAGGACCAATCAATTGTGCCTCCCCAACTTCGTCCCAATACAATGGTGATCTGCACTTCCGTCCATATAATGCCTCGTATGGTGCCATACCTATGGTTGCTTGAAAACTGTTGTTGTAAGAGAATTCTACTAAGGACAGGTACTGGTTCCAAGAACCTTGAAAATCCAATGTGCATGCACGAAGCATATCCTCCAGTGTTTGAATGGTTCTTTCAGATTGTCCATCAGTTTGAGGGTGGAAAGCTGTGCTAAAATTAAGTTGTGTTCCCATAGCCTTATGCAAACTCCTCCAAAACTTAGATGTAAATCTAGAGTCTCGGTCTGAAACTATAGAACTTGGAACTCCGTGCAGTCTGATGATCTCTTGCATGTACAATTCAGCTAGCTGATCCATCGAGTATGTTATCTTTATAGGCAGAAAATGAGCTGACTTGGTTAGACGGTCAACTATCACCCAAATTGCATCATGTCCCTTAGCTGTCCTAGGTAATCCAACAACAAAGTCCATCGTTATTTGTTCCCATTTCCATTCGGGAACTGGTAAGGGTTGCAATGTCCCTGAGGGTCTCTGGTGTTCAGCTTTGACTTGCTGGCAGGTCAGACATGACTCTACATACTTCGCCACACTTCTTTTCATACCTGGCCACCAGTAATACTGCCTGAGATCTCTGTACATCTTTGTACTCCCAGGGTGGACAGAGAATCCGGAAGAGTGAGCTTCAGAAAGAATTTCCTCACGAAGCTCATTATTGGCAGGAACAAACCACCTATTTCTAAACTTAAGGATTCCATCGGTAGAATGACTAAATTCTGACTTGTCCGTAGAATCCATGCTTGACTTGTACCCGATACATTCATCATCATCTGTCTGAGCTTCCTTTATTTTCTCAAGAATGGTAGGCTTTAAGGTTATGGCAGAAAGTATAGCTGATACACTGGTCACTGCTTCTAGATTAAACTTTTGGAATTCTGACTCTAAGGTTAATAGCATATTGGAAATCATAGTTGGGGTTGAGGTTGTGACTCTACTCAAGGCATCTGCCACAACATTTGCCTTACCAGGGTGGTACTTAATCTCAAAATCATAATCTTTGACAAACTCTAACCATCTACGCTGCCTCATATTCAGTTCTTTTTGCGTGAAAATATACTTCAGACTTTTATGATCTGAAAATACCTCACAAGTTTGTCCATATAGGTAATGCCTCCAAATTTTAAGTGCAAATACAACGGCAGCTAATTCCAAGTCGTGTGTAGGGTAGTTCTTCTCATGAGTTTTTAATTGTCTAGAAGCATAGGCTATAACCTTATCATCTTGCATCAACACACAACCAAGACCGACCTTAGAAGCGTCACAATAAATACTAAATTTACCACCTTCAACAAGGAGGGTCAAAATTGGAGCATTGGTCAGCTCCTGTTTCAAGGTTTGGAAACTATGCTCACATTTGTCAGTCCATGTATATTTCACGTTTTTCCTTGTTAACCTAGTAAGGGGTGTGGCAATCTTTGAAAATCCTTCAATGAACTTTCTGTAATACCCTGCTAGTCCAAGAAAACTTCTAATATCTGTAGCACTCTTCGGTCGGGGCCATTCCTTAACTGCTTGAACCTTGGCTGGGTCCACAGATATTCCATCACCAGAGATCACATGACCAAGAAAGTGAACTCTATCCAACCAAAATTCACACTTTGAAAACTTAGCATAAAGCTGGTGTCTTCTCAGTACATCCAACACTAAACTCAAATGTTTTGCATGCTCTTCCTTAGTTCTAGAATAGATTAGTATGTCATCAATGAATACAATGACAAACTTGTCCAAATACTCGTGAAACACCCTATTCATAAGATCCATGAAGGCTGCTGGCGCATTAGTCAAACCAAAAGACATAACCAAAAACTCATAATGTCCATACCTTGTGCGAAAGGCAGTCTTTGGGATATCCTCAGATTTAACCTTCAACTGATAGTAACCGGACCTAAGGTCAATCTTAGAGAAAACTCTCGCACCCTTAAGTTGGTCAAATAAGTCATCAATCCTCGGCAGTGGATACTTGTTCTTGACAGTTAGCTTATTCAACTCTCTATAGTCTATGCACATACGCATTGATCCGTCTTTCTTTTTAACAAAAAGGACAGGTGCACCCCATGGTGAAAAACTAGGGCGTATGAACCCTTTTTCTAACAAATCCTCCAACTGTTTCTTTAACTCTTTAAGTTCTGATGGTGCTAGTCTATACGGGTTTTTAGACACAGGCTCGGCTCCGGGGTAGACATCTACAACAAATTCGATTTCTCTATCTGGTGGTAAACCAGGAAGGTCGTCTAAAAATACATCAGGAAAGTCTTGGACAACTAAAACATTTTGAGGGTTTGCCTTTCCTACAAGTTGCGTGTCTACAACGCTAGCTAGGAAGCACCAATACTCTCTACATAGGGAAGGTCTAGTGTTAATCGAAGTCATCACAGTCATTTCCTTGCTCTTCTTTGAAGCTTGGAAGGTATGTTTCGGGTTACCAGGGGGTTGGAAACTAACTATTCCAGTCCTACAATCGATCGTGGCATAATGCTTAAACAGCCAATCCATTCCTAAGATTACATCAAATCCCAATATATCCATAATAATGAGGTCAGCAGGCAAATTCATGTTCCCCGCTAATACCTCACTATCAGGCATCACTCGATTGGAGTGCATGCACTCACCAGAAGGTAATGTAACATTAAACACATGCATAGAAGGGGTAAACTGTACATCTAACTTATCAGCAAACGTAGATGCTATAAATGAATGCGTTGCACCAGAATCTATCAAAGTAAAAGCAGGCACAGAGTTGACCAATATAGTACCTGACACTACAGCAGGCTGTTCTTCACCTGCCTCCGTCATGGAGAATATTCTTGGTTTAATCATAGCAGGACCACTCTTAGGAACTGGACAGTCTCTGCTAATATGGCCGACTTTGTTACAATTGTAGCATCTGGTGATCCTAGGCTTCGGGCATTCTTTGTACGTGTGGCCAACCTCCTCACAGTTGAAGCACTTCCCAAATCCCATCCTGCACTCCCCGGGGTGGTTCTTCAAGCACTTAGGACACGGGGGAAATTTCCTGACATTCTGTACCTTCCCTCCAGTTCCTTGGCTACTCTGGCCTTCACTTGGCCTCTTCGTTCCTCTCTGATGGTGTTGCTGGACAAACCTTTGTGAGACCTCCTTTGCTCCAGCACACTTCCTTTCAGCCTCTTCCACTTCCAGAGCAGTGGACACAACTTCGCTGAACGTTAAACCTTTAATGCCACAGAATTTGACTCCTCGATAGATCTCTGGCTTCAGTCCATGCACAAATTTGAACACCTTATCCTCGTCCTTATGAGCAAAGTGTCCAGCAAACCTGGACAAGGACTCAAATTGCCTACCGTACTCTGCCACCGACCCTGTCTGCTTCAAATTCAGAAATTCCAACTTCTTTGCGGTCTGGACCGTGCTGTTAAAATATTTCTCATAGAAGATGTCCTTAAACTGTGACCAAGTCATAGTCAGAATGTCGGTGGTGGTTTCAACTGTTTCCCACCAGAGTTGAGCTTCGCCAGCCAAATGAAATGTAGCCAACGTGACCTTGTCTCCTTCTCCTATGCTGGCGCACCTAAACATACTTTCAATCTTTCTAAGCCATCCTTCAGCAATAATTGGATCGGATGACTGTCCATCAAACGTGGGTGGTCTTAGTCTCCGGAATCTATCTCCAGAATGCTCATTGCTAGAACCCGAGTTGGCACTTCCTTGTGCTTCCCGACTCAACAGCACTCCTAATTGATCAGACTGTTGACGCACTATATCTGTCTGCTGACGCATCAATTCGGTCAGCTGCCTAATTACACTAGAGTCCTCTTCACGCCTTGGGCTTGGTATTTCTCTAGGTATCCTTGGTCTTCTTGGTCGTCTAGCCATTATACTAAATTCCCTGCACAGGGTTAACTGCCCTCATAAACATTTTATAACTAAAGCTAACTCAAATGCTTACAGTTGTTGGAGTGCTTCCATGCAACGATTGGCACTGATGAGTAATCTTTTGAACAGTTTAACCGAATGTCTCTGATACCATACTGTAACGCCCCGAATTCTCTGAACCCGGTTCGTCACACAAAACCCGTACACGAACTAAAAACTTCATTCATAATTTAAAATTTTGCAGCGGAATTAATTTAAGTAACTTAGAGTTAAACAAAACCATAAAGTGTTTGGATAATCGGATAAAATGTTCGAGATAAATCGATCAAAAGAAATAAAGGTTTAAATCACAAAACACTATTAAAACTCTAAAGACCACCACATCTGCCGGTGGAAAAAATCAACGGAAGAAGCAGACACAGCAAATATAAGACTCCTGCCGATGACGTGGACCTGAAGACTTGGAACTGAAAGACATTTCTCGGCGGGCTGCACCTACCGATGACGTCAACACGATTTCATCTGCCGATGACGTCAACACAATTTCATCTGCCGATGACGTCAGCACAACTTCATCTGCCGATGAAGTCAACACAACTTCATCTGCCGATGAAGTCAACATGATTTCATCTGCCGATGACGTCAGCACAACTTCATCTGCCGATGAAGTCAACATGACTTCATCTGCCGATGAAGCCAACACGACTGCACATACAACTTCAACTGCCGATGAAGTCAACATGACTTCATCTGCCGATAGAAATGGGTCTGTATCTATCGATAGAAATAAGGCTACATCTTCCGATGCCTTTACTGAAGACATCATCCGATAGAAATTTGGATACACCTACCGATAGACATCTCCTTCCGGTAGGTTCAAACTACTCAACTTCTGCCGATAGAATGCATCTACCGACAGATAACAAAACACATCCCATCTACCGATAGATTCAGGGCGACATTCTGGCTACTCCTAATTATACAATATAACTCCATTTATGAAAAAGAATCTATTTGCCTTACTGAAATCACTCAGAAAAGGATTCAAACCCATGTATTGCTTAAAATCCAACAAGTGCAAATCTTCAAACCTCAGCGGAATGCCATTATCAAATAATAAAACTCAATTTGTTCAAAACACTGAAATCACTACTGTTATGAAAACTCGATCCATCTAAAATAAAGCATTGATAATAAAACCTTCACTCCAACAGACATCAATTAAACTGCCCCATCAGCTGCCAGAACATTGTGTGGATGCACTCCTCCAACCTAACTAGCCTTCTGTGAACTCAGTAAACACACCTGCTAAAGCTTCTTCACCTACATCACAAAACTCATCTATTAGCCTAATGCTAAGCAAGTAAAGCAATAGTGAAATGAAATACTGAATCATAAATTCCTAAACATGCAGTTTCTACTTTTCTCATCTCAGTTGCATATTCATCGTTTCTGTACAGATCCCCCTGTGAAATTGGGAGTTGGATCATTTCTCCCAAAGTATAAATATCCACTGGCTCGTTAAGGGTTGGATTAATTCCCCTAACAGCAAATCTGATACTCATAACTGTTCAGATCCCCCTGTCGGATTGGGAAGCGGATCACTTTTCCCAAAACCTCAATCCACTGGCTCATTAAGGGTTGGATTAATTCCCTTAACAGCAAATCTGCTTCACGTACTGTTTCAATCTGTTCATTTCTTGCCGATTCAAAATCATGTAAATTCATTTTCGTACATTTCAAAATATGATGCATGACAACTGGAAATAAGCACACGAACATACATTAATCCTACTGTTTTGTGATGTAGGCCCGAAGGCACAAACAAACTCTACTTACCTGGTCTCCTGGAAATCGCTCGGTTTCAACTACTTGAAAGCCCTGTTCACCTAGTGTCATAAACAGAAAACTAATCAGAACTTCACTAAATCTCATCCCACACCATTCACGAATCTAAGGAGCTAGCTTAGAACTTCGGGCCATCGCACATTCTTGGTTCAGCACTAAACTCGAACTCAGCTCACTCACAGCATACACCAAGTTACACACGCATTGCACTCCCGCTATCTACTCACTATAATATCGAGAAGATGAATGGAAAACTTACCTAGGTCGAAGGTGAATCTCGCGGGGAAGATCGCCTAGAGAGCTCGTCTGCCTGAGTTGAAACCCGAAGAGGAAATGGTATGAAATGGTGGCGGCTACAGTGCATTAAACCCAACCCTCTTCCCTTAAATACGTTATCCACTCTTTGAAAATTGCAATTTACTCTAATGCCCTTTGCCAAGTTATTTAATAACCCTACTTAATTTATTGACTAATAAAGTGTATTTTATTAATAATAAAAGAGCTGGTTCGATAGGGCCGGGTGCTACAAAATCTTAGTCATGCAGTTTCTACTTTCACGTCTCAATTGCATTCACGTTATTTCTCTGATCTAATCCCTCAGTTTCATTGGGAGTTGGATCAATTTTTCTAAAATCATACATCCTCTAACTCAATTAAGGGGCGGATTAGTTCCTTTAACAGCTGATCTGATCCTATATTCCATTGGGAAGTGGATCAATTTCCCAAAGTCATACATCATCTTGCCTTACAATGTCATCACATGTAAATTCATTTTCGTGTTCTTTCCAAAAATATGATACATGACATACAGAAAATATTCAAACAAGCATAAACCTACTGTTTTATGATGTAGGCCCGAAGGCACACACATACTCCACTTACCTGGTTTCCTGGAAAAGCTTGGTTGCAAACTACTTTGGGTTTTGATCAAACCTATAGCCGTAGACAGAGTATTAGTTAAGCTTCATTCTAAACTATCCACAAATCTACCAGAACTTATAAGGAAAATAGTTTGGGAGCTCTGATCATCAAGCATTCCTGATTTGTCCCAAACCCGAACTAACTCTCACTTACAGCATTCTCAAAACTCACATTTAAAATCCCCTTTAACATCGATAGTTACAATGTAGCAAGAAATCGAAGTAGAACTCACCTAGCTTGAAGAAAATGGGAAAGAAAATCGTCGAGAGAAAGTCTGCTTAGCTGAGCTGAATGCCGAGTAAGGAAAATGAGAAACAGTGGCGGCTAAACCTTCATTAAACCCTCTATTTATAACACTGCTTCACAATTACTCAAATGCCAACTTTAACCTATGTAACCAACCAATCAAATTCACTAAATTCCATAAAAATAAAGGTTACAAAATGACGTTATTAATTAAAAAAGGTGGACAATACCGGTTGCTACAATATATGTAGTGAATAAAATAAAAATATTTTATGTAAAATGATTATATATGACTGTACCTGATAAATTTATATTATTATGATAATTTCTGTTAAATATAAAAAACTTATTTTTATCATAATGATCATATATGTATAATCTTAATTAGTTGTATTTAATAAACTACTATTTTATTTTAATTTATTATTTGATTTACTTATTAAGGTTTTGTATGAGTTAAAATTCGTATACCTTGATATTAGGAATGCATTAAAATGAATAGTTAAGAATTGTAACATTGATATAATAAAATGCATTTATGTAGATTCTTTTCTTTTTTAGTTATGGGATCAAATAATTACCGCATGGTTCATAATCGTTATGAATTAGTTCTTCAATAAAAAAGTAATGCCAGTCAAAGATAAAAATATAGTATGAGAGGTTAATGGATAATAAAATTAGCTCTATTACAAATCTAAATGGAGGGTTAATAGATATTACTTTCACTTAATATACTCTATGATTTTAAGAGTACAACTTTAAATATTTAAATAAACTACTTTAGAGTTAATTATTACATTAATTGATATAAATATTTTATAATAATTAACAAAAAATTATTGGAGATTAACATTATAGATCCATCTTGTGACAGCCCCCGACCCGATTGGGGTCATAGGAGCAATCACTCCGGACATTTAATAGAAAACGGGACATATTTTTTTTCTTTGTTTAAACAGAAAACAGACTGGACTTTTAAAACAAACCCTTGAAAACTTTATAGAGAAAGAAAACATTCTCTGGATTTGAAAGTAAAACGGGAAACAGTAAAAATCAAAATTCAGAATGAATGACAGAAGAAAAGCAGGAAGGCTGGAAGCAGGGAGAAATGAAAACAGTTTTGGAATTCTTACTAAGACTTGACTTCGACTTAAACAGGGTTCTGGCAGACAACGAGAGTATTGGAACACCAGAATTTGAACGATAAAAATAAATAGACAGAAATGAACGACTTGACATGCAGTGAAAAACCTAATAAAAATGGAAAACAAAACTGGAAGTTATGCTAGAAGAAAGGCTACAGTGAATGATGGGGTCGGGTGATATAGGGCAAAAGAAGTAAATAAACTGGGCGGAAGACGTAAATTACAAGCAAAAGTGGACTGTTCACCAGTAGAGGTGAACTACAGGCAGAAGATTATTGTTCACCGGTAGAGGTGAACTAGGCGGAAGATGGGGGCAGATGACGTCAGGCGGAAGATGTAGCTGACGTTAGGCAGAAGATGTAGCTGACGTCAGACGGAAGATATAGTTGACGTTAGACGGAAGATGTAGCTGACGTCAGGAGGAAGATGGAATTTTAAGGGCAACGGTGGATGTGATTTAAAAAGGGTAGCGGTGGATGTGAATTTAAAGGGCAGCGATGGATGCAGACAGAAATGAGTTCACCGGTGGGTGTGAACTACAGACAGAAATGAGTTCACCGGTGGATGTGAACTACAAGAGAGAACAGTAAACAGCGGCAGATGTGAATAAGACAAAAGTGAACAGTGGCAGCGGTGGATGTAGAGTTTAAAGACAAAGTTGACAACTTTTAACAGGATTACATAAAAACAGAAGTCGTGAAAACAGAAAGTATGAAAACTTCAAACTTCAGAAAACGATTCAAAATATGATTTTGGACATATCAGGAAAACACGACAGAAATTTAGGGAAACAGATTGCATGGATAGCTCTAAAATCAGAGATAATCCATGCACACCCTAAAAGAGAAAATATTCCAAACAATTCCAGAATACTTCAGAACAGAAACTCAACTGTCAAATACATAGGTTTTAAACAGCAATACAGATGCCATACATCGTTTCACAATCTCAGAAACAATACAGAACTTGGCATGCATTTCTAGATTTCATCATAACAAAAGTTTTTAAAACATAACACAAAACTTTAAAACCTCATTCTCTCTGGTCAAGAATATGTCTAGCCACCACAACCAACCCCGAAGCTCGCGCCGCTAACTATATCAAATCATCATCTTGAGGCACAAAGTCCTCATCCACGGGTTCAGTACCTACATCAAGGAGTTCACCTATGAGTCTAAAACTCAGTAAGAACATATGAAATGTAGTGATACATATGCTATGCATGAACTTTCAGAATACGGTGACAGTACAGTACATTACGTTTCACTGGCAGAGGGGTATAAGTGGGGCTTATAGGGGAACTGGCAAGTGCACGACAGGCACATAACAGATTTACATAACAGAAATAGAACAGAACAGAAACAGTAGGCCAGTCCCCGTCCTGCACTTAACCAATACATTATAGTCAGATTTTATCTTTCTTAGCTTCAAACCGTGTACAGAAAATATTTTGCATGAACTTTCGGGAAAAACGTGTATGCATGGACATTTACAGTGCTTCATCTTAGAACAGCAGATAGCATAAATAAACTGCAGAAAAGGAAAAGAAATACAGAAAACTCAGAACGAAACTCTAACTTATCTACCCGAAACAACCCGACAGAAGTGAAATCCTAGAGTCTCCGTGATGTAGGGCCTTAAGGGCCAACCTACGGGTATGAACTTACCTATTTGCTGTAGAGTTGAAAGTCTTGAACGTCTCGGTGATGCACGAACCTATAATATGCAGGTAGAGAAAATGAGCAAAGCTGCAAATGCTAACTAATGACTTAGTAGAATATGCGGCAAACTCCTTTCAAACCTTTAGAAAACAAACCAACGTGTTTTCATCCAAAAACATTGAGTTTTCTCTATAATACCTTAACCCTAACTTAAACAAAACTCATATTTTTAACTTCTCCAAACTCGTTAACTTTAGCAGATGATTAGCTTCACTGGAGAAAACAGAGGAAAGGAAGTTTTGGAAAGGTTGCAGTCGCCTGGAAGAGAGAAAACAGAGAGCAGTGGAAAGAAGCAGATGAGAAATGAGGGTTTCACGTAGGAGGGAAGAGAAAAGAACATGACTTCTTCAACAAGTTGTCAGGTGTCACTCAACCATTGGTTATCCCCCACCAACCTTAATTCCTTGAGTCTAGATCTTGTCCGTGTCTTGAATTCCTCGTTTTGAAGATTCAGCTGCTTTCTCTTCATGATGGCTCTATCGTGGATTCAGAATCGCTTATTTTCTCGGATATTCTTTCAATCGCGTCTCTTTATCGCTGCTTTTAGAGTGAATAAATACAAATGCGGTTCGGCTCATGCCACTCTTCTTTCGAACCCCCGAGTTGA